>JAIPRL010000333.1:0-33644 GCA_025469235.1 Pemphigus obesinymphae | reverse complement strand
ACCGTAATCGTGTTTAAGGGAACCGTGATTAGCGTGGTGAAATCCAAATCTAATTAAATCACGGTTAACTATTAATCGCGATTACTTTAATCACGATTAGAGCATTTTTGGTGAAATCGGCCCTAAAACAAATTTGAATTGTTTTTTTTTTTTTTTTAATTGTAATTTTATATATTTTGTTTTTGTAACGGTATCAATGTAAAAAACTAATAAATACCTATAGTGTTTTAGTGTATTGCCTAACATTTTATTTTAGTATAAAATAAATAAATGAATCATTTTTGGAGGAAAATGGACAATGGCGGAAAATTTTACTTGTAGTGAAAATGAACATTGGAGGAAAATGTAATGTGATTTTTGGAGTAAAATATATAATTATTTATAATAATAAATTTAATAATATATGTATAAGATATTAGCCCGTAATAGGTGTTGATAATGACGTACTAACTTTTCCACTCCACCACGTCATAAATTTGAATGCCAATTACTTGAATAATATTTATCGGATTAAAAAAAAATCAAAACGTGAAAGTTCTTAGGTATAAAAACATATTATTTAAGAATTGTATAACTTGAATCATAAGTTGCAGCCATTTAAAAAATTGAAAGTTGATATAGTTTTAACAAATAAGAGAAGGGAATATAAAATTTAAAAAATATAGTAAAATTTCGCATGGAGAATACAAATAACTTTCCAAAAAAAAAAATTCACTAAAATTATTTATACATCCCAAGATATATAGCTTGCCTCGTGATAAAAAAAAATTACCCTATATACCTAGTATAAATATATTCTTTTTAAACAAAATTACACGTAAAACAATATATTTCTCGATCGCTCATAATCTAAAATACCTATGTTTTATTTATACCTATATAAAATCATTACAATAAACTATGGAAAGAGATTTTCCGAGAAAACATGGATACATTATTTTCTTCTCTTTAATTTCCCTTATAAACATCAATAGTCTGTGATAATTTCAGAAGCCACTGTTCGTGAAGTGCGAACCATATATAATATTTTTGGTACGCGGAAAAAATATCCGCTCGAAAATAAACGTAGGAAAAAATATCCACGGAAAACACATATCCGCAATGTAGGGAAGTATATCCGATAAATTTTTTTTTTCCGTGTATAAAATATAAATAAATAAATAAATACATATGAAATATCTTATCTTAATTTTAGCAAATAACTGGAAGAGTAATAATTAAAATTGAAAGAAAAATACCAAAACCAATAAATAGTGATACTAGTAATAATGTCAAAAATGTACTAAAATGGTAGGTATAAATAGAAATACCTATTATGGTTTACCAATACTAGACAGATTACGCGATATATTATTGTGTGTATTAATACAATTTACGATATAGTATATCTGTTCATCTGTATTACACGTTGTATAGGTACCTAACCTACATTTCGTTCGTTCGTCATATTTGTATCATTTTATTTATATATGTAATACCCAATAATTTTTTAAAAAAATAACTTGAAAATATTCAATAGAAAAAAAGTTATTGCATCTGTATTAAATAGTCCGGTTACACTCTGTATATAAAAATTTATAATGACCGGATGTTTTTTCCTACCTTATTTCCGAGCGAATATATTGTGTCCTAGATTCAATATTTTTACACAGATTTCCGGATTTTGTTATTTGAAACGCTAATTATTACCGAATTTAATTAAATGCTGTTGTTGTTACGAATATGATTTAGGTACTTACTAATATATAATATTATTATAATATATTATTGTACTTGAAGGATTGCCATTTGTACCTATAATTAATATACTACAACATATTGCGATAGAAAACACTGCACATCAGTGCCGTAGCTAAAAGTTATTGGCATGCAATTTTAGCATGCAAAAAATAAAAATAAAACGGTATTGCATTTTAACATTTGCTGCTCCTAAAAACGTGCTGCCCGAGACAATTGATTTCTCCTAAATATGCCACTGCATATTTGATTAACCGACCAAGTGTCTGATCATACGTCCTCCGTATATTCTTTCCAAAACTATTAAAAGCCGTGGTTATAGGTATTAGGTAAACACCTTCTAGTAAGTATATATAGTAGGTATATAGTGGTTACTTGTTAGTGCCCATATATGTTCAGAATCCGTATCTATTTCGTATTTTCTTTCCCTAAATATAAATTATACATGGGTATATGATACTAATTATTGGAAATTAAGAGGTATATTAAGAGATATCATGTTTTTTTTTTTTTACAAAATACGACAGTAGAACACGGATAACTTTATCTACAATATTTCGTCAAAATTTGGTTTCTTAATTACAACTATACATCTCGAAAACAATTTTTTCTCGTAAAACAGTTTTTACGATAAAATAACGCATGCGTTTGATTTAAATCAATGATTTTATTTACAAAATATATAGATACATGTAGATATATATTAATTTGGATTTATACCACGTTATCGGAATCGCTTACATGTGATGCGCGAACGCATAACACAAAACTCCTACTCGACTTTTTCCACCCAAAAAGTTTTTTTCAGATAATAAGAATTAAATTCCTCTATTTATCTGAAAATTATGTAGGTAGTGCATATTCTTTGGGGGCCCCCCTAAAGTGTGGGGCCCTGGTGCAATAAACCACCCGCACCACGATTTCTACGGAACTGCTGCACTTATCATTATATAGAGTTACTTGAAATAATTTGACTATAATTGATGAGCATACACATAGAAGCAGTGCGTATAGATCTTCTTTTGTTACATAAATAGGATTTTTTTAAACTTCAAAAGACATTATTTAAAATAAATTTAAGAAAACCACACTCATCGAGTGTGTTAAAATTTCGGGTTTTTATTAAAAAAAAAAAAAACACCAACAATGAAAAGTAGGTACCTATATAAAATAAAATTTAAGAAAAATATTTTCATATAATATTATCAAACATTAAACGTGTGGAAAGAATAGTCTCTATATGATTGTATCGTGTATTTTTTTAAACGAATTTAAGTTTAAAACCCGGTTTATTGGGCATATAGAAGCTGATCGGATAGGATATTAAAGATATTGTTGTATTGAGTTTGAAAGCAATGATAAATCATTTTTTTTTTTTTTTTGTTAAAATGATTGAATAAAGCTATTCTGAACTAGATGCAGTATTATTTATCGAAATAGTAATATTTTTCATTATTTTTTATAATATTCCAGAAACAATCAAAAAATTACATTCTAATATTTCAACTACAATACATTTCCTATCCGCAGAAAGATTTTTACCCAAAATATTCTACTCAATCCATATCAAAAAAGTGTAGATTATTATTAGACTTAGGTCCAATTTTTTAATCATCCAATTATTCGCCAGATAATTTATTACATATGAAATATTTATTTGGAAATAAACTATTTATAAATAAATAAAGTGATAATTGTTTTTTTAATGTAAAAGTTATTCCTTAAATAGTGATACTAATACAATACCGTGGCTACAAGTTGTTGGGTCCTGGTGCAATTTTTAATTTTAACTTACAATTACTGACTTTAAAAATGATAACATAAAAAAATTTGGTTATAGTGTACACATCATATAATATTTTATGAATACAATAAACATATTATTATATCTATTAGTATTTATATTTTATTCATTATGTTTGTAACTTTTCAATGTGAAGAATAGTAATATAAGTACTGCTATTCATAGGTGGATAAGTTAATGGAAAAAACTGGATAAGTTAAATAATCCTAAATGCCTTTAGTTAAAAGTTAATTTAAAATAAATTTAACAAGTTTAGTTAGTTAACATCGGAAAAAATATTAACTTCAGAGAATGCCAAACCAATGATTTTTAGTAGGAAAAACATGTCTACGAAAAAAAACGAAATTACCTCCTAAAGTAATTTAAGAGTTCAAAGACCTATATTCAAATTTATAGAAAATTTTGGAGACGATCCCATAGGGATATAGCAAATTATCAAAGAAATCACTGCAATTAAAAACTAAAAACAAAGATTTTTATACATTCGATATTGTACTATAGAATACGAGAACGATAAAAAAATACTATAAGATAGTATCCGAAATATTGTATTTTAAATATTTTGTAATAATAATAAAAAGCCATTTTGTTTATTTTTCATAAAATAATTTTTGAACAAATGTGATTACACAACAAAAAGCGGTACCGACACTGGCCTATTTTTGAATTACTTTTAAAATATATTTAAATATTTTGAAATTGTTGGACTTTTACTTTTTATGAAATTTCATAAAAATTTCATATACAGAACACCTTAAAAATGGACGTGCTAGCTTAACTTAGTTAAAAAAAAAAGTTTATTTTGTATTTTTCATTTTATATTTAAGACCCAACTTTAAAGACTTTTTCTTAATTTATTGAACAATAAACTTTTCTACTGTGTAGTTTTTTTAGTACTAAGTATTAGGTACATATGTATTTCAGGTATTTGTTTTCTTTAGTACTAATATTAAAATATAGACTAGTAATTATTTCGCATTTTATATGTAAACTCAACTGAATGATTATAAAAATTAAAAGTTAAGTTAAGCTAATGACAATTTAAACTGGGTAATTAATAAACAAATTAATTAACTAGTGGAGTTAAAAAGTTGAACAAAAATTAAATTTTTAACTATAGTTAATGCCCATCTTTGTTGCTACCTTAGTCTTTCTATCGTTCTTGAGAAATACAATTTGCTTAAATATATTTTTGAGATGCTATTATTTTCGGTAGAGGCTACAATTACTTATTTACTTGTATTTAGAATAATATAATGCAGTTAATATATTAGAAAAATTGTAAGCCAGTCATTTTACGATTAAAAAATACTGTAGTACTGGCAAAATAAAAAACCTTTCAAAAGTATCATATTTAGAATGAATTTGCTACCAACTCTTTACCCCAAAACTCTTAATCGAATAGTAGTTTTTAGAAAAAATAAAAAATAAACATCGAAAAAACAAGAGATCCTTGGCACCTCTCAAAATCTAAAACTTTTAAATAATATTTTGTAAATGTATTAATAATTTAGGCATGGGCTCTTTGAATTTCTTAATGTGTGGGGCCCTTGTGTAATGAACCGCTCGCACTGCAGTTTCTACTGCACTGAAGTAGGTGGTAACAAATAGTGTTGATAATAGTAAGATATGAAACAAATTACACAGATTTAATCGATCGTCATTGGTCAATGTTATATACTTTTCAGTTTTCAGTGATAACACTTATAAGGAACCGGTGTCTGTATTATCAGCAGTTATTTATTGGATAAATTTTATTTAAAAAAAATTAGAACTGAATAACATTATTCGATGAATATAAGTGTTATCTAGACACTGAAAACAAATGATTGTCCATTTTTCCTTATCTTTCAAATAACTCATCTTATTCGGCAAATTAATTAGATTGAAAAACCTGTCTTTAAGCAATTACAATATTTATTTTTTTTATATACTTTTGTACTAGGTATTTTTAACATAATTTATAAAGTACATACCTACCACCTAATATAAAGTAAAATATTAAATAATTATAAGTATTAATAAAGTTAACATGCGTATATTATTTGATTCATTTTTTTGTTAATATTATAACATACCTACCTAATATACTATTTCTGTTAATCAAACAAAATAGTATATAATATGTTGTGGATTGTTATAATATATTACATATCACAATTTTCATAAAATATTATCGAACATAACATTGTATAGTTTACTAAATATATTATACAAATATACTCGTAAATACATGGAAACATATGTTGGCTCTGTAAGTATAGGTATTAAAAATTCACAATACAAATTTAAAAGATCTAGCAGAAATTTTGCATTCTCAGATAATTTTTGTAAATTTAAATATAAAAATAATTATGCATTTTTCAATAAAATGCTTAAAATGATACAATTGTATACCTATATATTATATTTATTTTTTATTTGTAGATATTAAATTGGACATGATTCATCGTAGGTATATATAATGAGAAAATACAAGCAACTCGTACATGCACTATATGTACTAATTAAATAAACTTATAAGGTTAACTGGCCTTCGTTTGGCTCCAGTTGGTCATCATGACCAGAACAAATGTGTCTGTATAGTTGTTGAAAGATGAACATATATACATATATATATATATATATATACGTTTTCTTTATTTGAATTATTTGTTAATAATTTAAAATATTCAATAGGTTAGTATCAGTATATGTTTGAATGGAACTATATTTAATTTCTTATTCGCTGAGTATAGCGGGGAAATCATTTTCTTATGACCCTTTATCTCCATTCCAAACCTAGATAAATTTATTTAATAAGTTTTTAAGAACTATTAAAATTTTTTTTACGTAATATGTGATTTAATAAACCTTTATGCAGTTATATGGTAAAAAATAAATTTATTAATTTGGTCAATGCAAGAAATCATTTAATCGGAATAAAAAAATATTTGATTTTTGAAATATTTCAGATACTTAGTGGAGCCAGGCGGCTAATAGTTTTACAATGATGTGTTTAATAATAATTGAAGACTCAATTCCACAAAAAATATTTACTTTATTTTGGTAAATACGTATTTACCAAAATAAAGTAAATATTTTTGTGGAATTGAGTCTTCAATTATTATTAGAAAAATACCACAAGTACTCAAAATATAAACAAATGGTGTGTTTATTTTTTTTCTGTGAGCGACTTTTCGACTAGGTAATCGGTTTTTTGATCCAATCAGTGGATGCGTTAAGAAAAGCTATTGAAGAAATGCGTAAAAACAATGAAAACACGATTCCGTCCATTATTGTTATTTCTTCGTAAATAATCCAAAAAAACTCTAAAAATAATGAAAAATATTACACTGAATATGTGTATCATAACTATATTATTATGACGGTGATACAATTTTTAAGGTTTTTTTTTTACAATGTTGGGTTATTTATAGAAATATTTTATTCCGAGATTCTTATAAGTCTTAAAACTGTCTATAGTCACGATTTATCAAAAACAAGTAGGCCTAACGGTTAATAACAATACAAATAATTATACTAATTAAAAAGAATTATGAAAATCATTAGTAGGTACTTTATTAGTTCAAAGTAAAATCAAAACTATTGAATGGTTATATACACGTCTATGTACATTATATTATATGTATTGTACAAACTTGAAAATTACGAATTTACTTTAACATAACCTATGTTCTTAGCTTAAACCACAATATAGGTATTATCAGTTACTATACATAGGTACAGTATTCTACGGAGAAAAAGTCCCAATTTTTAAATATCGAATCTCGTAAATCAACCTTATAGTGGTAGGTAGATTTACACACAAAATAAATGATTACATAAAATGCTGTCAAAACATAAAAATTAATCAAGTTATTACCCTCCGGACATAATCTGTCACTGCTAAAATGTTTTAGAATTTCTGCATTACTTATACTCGGAAACGTACGTACGTAGACACTTAAGTGGCGTCGAGATTTTAATTTAAGTTTTGAACAATTAACTTTAACCGATCTTAGACCGAAGTAATGGCGGACGATCGGTTTTTTGCATATTTAATGTACGTTAGAAATATTGTAAATCTGTCACTATTATTATTAGTTTATCCTATTATGGCAAACAATTAAAACCTAAAACGAAATATCACGTTTGCAAATAACACGGGAATATGTAACTGTCAATTTGAAGAGTACAGTTGTTTATTATTCGTGAAATGAATAAGACTTATAAATAAGATTGCTTGGAGTCATTCTGCATAATTATTATAAAACACCGTACCAGTCATAATAACCTTTAATTGATAAAAATCAAAATTACGTATGCGAAACAATCATTGGTCTTCGCCAAATATGTAAAAGTTGGGATATAGTGACATTACTATCGTGATCACATATTCAAATATTTTAAATTATTTTAATTTTTGCAACGTAATCATTTCTTTTACAGCTCTAGACACCAACAATGTTACTGTGAAAAAGCAAGTATTAGAGTTGTTATCTGCATTATGCGTTTACAATTTAGAAGGCCATGCCAGAGCACTTGATACCCTTCAACATTACAAGGCAAGTAAACTATAATATTTTATACCTACCTATTGAACTGAGTATCGTGTTGATGATTTTGTTCTTATAATGGCTAATTTATTAATGAACATGTGTTTATTAATTAATTGTATCGAGACAATCTGAAAATGCCATGTACCTGCATAATATCATCATAATTAGTAAAAACGCAAATTATTTACTATAATAACGATTGAATTAAATTACAATTTACAGCTTACGTGGGTAGTATTGAAATTTTTTTATTACCTTTACTCAATAAAAATTTATAATAATGGCTGTAATTCGACCTACATGCTTTTATGGAATGTCAAATGATGTATAGTGACACTGCATTGTCGTAGTTGACTGATTTTTCGTTCATCATAAATAACATAATAATAACTATAATGTCTATAAATAAATAAATATCCTTATAATATAATATACTACTTATATATTATATAGGTAGTGCAGGTACATTGATTGAAAATTGAAATTAAAGGATCCATAATCATAAACCATAATTAAATAATACTTAAGTGATAACAATTTTTTTATATAATTGTGTGTAGGACTCAGAATATTGCAGTAAATGGGCATCTCACTTTAATTACCTAGGAACAATAAAATATTATTATTCATTAATATTAGTTATTTTAAAATTGTGTGTAATACTGTAATGATAAATCATTCATAGTAATCAAGAAAAAATAAAACATTTCAAGTGATGTTCGGTTTGTGGTAAAAAATGTGGTAAATCAAAAATAAAGTTTGTTTTTCAAGATTTTCTTAAAATATATACTAAGGGAAATTAAAAATATATCATTAATAATGTTGTTAGTTTACAAGTATTAACATTAATAATTAACAATTAAATTAATAGTAACATTTTTTCTTTAAAAGTTAAATGGGCGCAGTGGTGTACATACATATATTTATTCACATTAGGCACCTATACGATATTGTACGCACATATCTATTTGTTAAAAAAAATTTTGTAAAAAACGAATTAAAGTTTTATGGTGGGGAGATGTAAAAGTGATTTACTCCATTTCTTCTCAGATTTTTTAACCCGGTAATGCTCTGGGAATCTTTGATGGAATGTTTAATGAGATTTTTCTTCTCGTGTTCATCTTTTGTAACTTTATTGATGTTGGGGACGAACATAGCGTGTTTTTGAATGCAGCATTTTTGAATATCTGTTAAAACATTTGATATCTTAATATACAATATTTGAAAAAAATATCCAATAATTTACGATTGTTCAAATCCTTCACTTTTTCGTCCAAAATTTTAACAAGTTTCTCATAATTTTCTTCATATTCTTAATAGGTATACCTATATTGGTGCAGTTAGGAAATAATGCATTATAGTCAATATCAATCTAAAACTTTGTGAATAATTAGTTATTATCAAAAATAATATTGACTCTAACGTATTTATTTATTTTTTTCAATATACAAGCACTATCTTCATATATACAACTAATTATTATAATAGGTGTATAATATTTAATATACTATTAATATAATAATATACTCATGGAGCCCCTCATGAATTTGTTAAGTAGATCCCATTATTTTTCTTGAAGACATAAAAAGATAAATATTAAACCTAAATATTTGCATTAATTAATTCAAATTAATTTCTAAATATTCCAAAAGCGAATTTAGTGAACTATTATCAATAAAATTGATAATTTATATTAGAAAATTTTGGTATAATTATAATATTAAACTTAGATTATAAATTGGATTCAAAATATTAAATTATAAAAGTAAACTTATGCGAGAATAATATGAATAATAATAATAATATATTTAGATAAAAAAATGTATGATACGCTTTCCTTTACATAATCATAACTATAGATACAGTCAGATAGAATATTTAGATCGAGTCGTATTTGCGATCTCGTCGCGATCAAAATTAAATAAAAGATTACGCTCGCGATCACTAAAAAGGAAACCGTATATACAAAATAATTAAATTACATTGAGTGCAAATAAAAAGTAAATAATTACTTACCTCGATTTGACTAATGTCCACTAGGTATGAAAAAATGAAATTGAAAACAGGAAACACATTAAAGTAGTTAAAGTAAAGTAAATAACATTTAACAGTTAACACCAAACAAAATATATAAAAATTAAAACTAAAACATACGAATTGGGTTAACAAAAAATCACACGACGTATAGAAATTGCGGTTAAATTCCCAAGTTCGTTGTTTAAAAATTATGAAAACGTGTACAAACTTTCAATTGATAATATTGAACAATGAATTGATAATATTATTGTTACGATGATAATATATTATGCTTGCTAAATAAAAATAATATAATATGAATTGTATTATTTTTATATTAACATTATTGATAATATGTATATATATATATATATATATATATTTATTTAATAAAATAATTATTAATATAACAAAATATTATCATGATGATAATTATAATATTATTAAAGTTTAATAATAAGACAATACTGTCATTACTATATAGTGTTTTTTTGTCAGTGTATTGTAGCCTATACAATTTCAGTATATATATTATATATAATATATCATATATATATATATATAATATATATATATATGTTTACAAGAATAGATGTCTAAAAACTACTTGAGATTTTTAGTACTGTGTAATTAAGTCAAAAGTGTTAAAAAATAATAATTAACTAGAAGCTTTCAATAATAATTATTGTGACCATTATTACCTTGATCATAGTATATTATAATCATATATAGTATATTATAATTATATATAATTAGTATAACTAATAATGTACCTATTTAAATTTATATATAATTATTTTTTCTACCATTATTTCTTGTACTTGTAAGAAAATATAATTTTGAATTTTTATAGAAGTACTTGTATTCATATATATAATATATATGTAATATTATATTTAAATATTTGATGTGTGAATATCGCTCAATGCCAATAGATATTTTCAATATCTTGATAATATCAATAGGTTGGTAGTCAGATGTGGATTTAGATTTACAAATTACATAGTTAAGCATTTTGTTTTCTAGTGACTTTTTTCTCCTGACTTTTTACTTCACAATGATGATATGTGATAAAGCTTTTAGGAGAATATCACCAAAATAAATTTTCAATGGTAAAAATATGTTCACGGAAAATAAATGAAAAGGTATTAAAAATACATTTTCGAGTTAAATCACCTGTTCTACAATTTATAGAAGACCATATTTAGGAGATAACTTACTCGGTACTTTTTCAAGTATATTAACTACAAAAAAAGTTACAGTGATTTAAAAAAAAAGGAAATAAATCCTTATTATACCTTCGACAATGAACTGAAATTTTAAAAATGTTAAAACTCTATTGAGGTTCACTGTGCATTGTTGTCATCTACACATTTTATTATAAGTGTTTTATTTCTAAGACTACTTTAATTTCCCTTTCTATTTGTTTTACGTAAACATATTTTTTAACAATAAAAAGTGGTTTTGGTGCAGGATTATTAATAAATTACTTTTAAACTGTATTTAAAAGTCACATTTAGATTAAGCATCTGTGGTCTGGAACTTTCTTTGCGTGTTCTTAGTCAAAAAGTATATGAACGAATTGATGAAAGTTTTGATATTTTTTTAGATAGTAAAAAATTTAATTTGAAAAAAATAGTGGTTAGATTAAAATACACACATTTTCTATGGATTTATAAGATACCTAGTAATAAGAGGTAATAAAAACTGTATACCCGTATTTGTTTATATTGTGTAAATAATAATAATAAATTATTATATAATATAATATTAAGTACGCTGTACGCCTGTAACTATATATAAATATTTACTTTTTTTGGAGTAATTATTGAAATAAATAAATAATAATAATGACCTTAACTTCATTGTTGACATATGTAAAGGAACAAAAAAATGAAAGGTATCGATTACAAATCGTTGTTCGCGAGTTGCAATGGGCTCTACCCAAAGGCCAAGAGACGTCGGATTATCAAACGGCAATTGTGGCGTTTATCAATTGCCTCATCATATCGACACCGCAGCTTCGAGACAGGATAAGAATCAGGAACGAATTTATTGGTAAATATATTTCAAACATCTCGTATACAATAATATCCGATAATTTATTTTAAATATTTTATAAACAATCTTCAGTAGTATATATTTTTTTTGTAGTATAGTTTTTTTTTTTTTTTTTTTTTTTTTATGTCGTTTTGTAATCCGTATATAGCTATAGCCCATAATATTGTTGAACGTGCATTGCATTCTATACGATTTTTCAAGTTATTGCACAACATTTTCTCAATGTAGCACTCTGATTATTATATATCTGTACTTCTATTTGTATGGATTGGTTAATATTTAGTTGTAAACAAAAATGCGTATGGTAAATTTACACCGGGCCCGTTAGTTGACATTTATTACTTTTACGTACTTACCTATAAGTTAAATTTGCTCATAAAATGTATGTACATTTCAACGTTATAGGTGCTGTACATTTATCATATATTTTACCATAGCAGGTAATAAAGGAATGGATGGGGCCACCGTATCGTACAATTCTTTGACAGAAGAGCATACCTACTCGTTACCATACATTGGTTGTATGTGGTCGTGGTCGCGGTTTCAAAAATTTATTATTCATAAATGATAATACACGTATAAAATATTGATAAAGTGAATTCAAATCATGAACAACAAACATAATAATTAAATTATAAATTACATAATAAAATATAAATAATATCACTTGTCAAATAGTAAGTATTTTTGTCTGACATAATGGTCAAACATATTTTGAAATTCGAGCGGTTTACCGGGTTATCACTTATCATTCAAGTATCAATACTACCATAATCACTAAACCACAGTTAACATTGTGGTAACGTATATGCTCTTCGTACCCACAACGCTCTATGTATTAGGCACGATTTAAGATAATATGGTTGCCCAACCATCAGTCATAATGTGACCAACGAAGTTAATCTATAGACTAACATATGATTTACGTAAGGCCAGCGTTCCAAGCGGCTTAAATAATAACTTTCATTATCACAGTATATTTTTTTGGCATTAATATCATTATTATTTCGAACAACAAAACAATTTTCATTTTAACTGCCGTAAACTCGTGACTTGTGCGTATTACAAATTATTAGAAATAATTATTTTACAAATCACAAATTATAGTGATATGTTTATGCTTAAAACATCATATGTAATATAGGTACAATATTAAACATAACATAAAACTTGATGGCTTCTTCTTGAAGATAATTTAATATAAAGAAAATCCAATGTGTATTCAAAGAACAGATTTATATATAATGTTCTAGATGTATTCGCAGAATAAATTAATACTTAGATAAAATAAATGTAACTTATTTTGTAGTATTTAATTTTATAATATATTATTTTAAATTACGGTTTGTGATAACGTTTGTGAATGGTGGGATGATTTGATAATATACGTCCGTGATTCCGATTTAAGCCGTTACAAGCGCTAGTAGTACGTAATTCAGCTGTTTCTGATTTTGGATTAACTTTGTTGCTGTAAAAACTAGAACATTATCATAGGCCGATGGGCAACCATATTATCTTAAATCGTGGGTATAGGGATGGCCCATCCATTCCTTTATTATCTATGTATTTTACACAGTTTGTTTATTTTTATAATAATTTTCTTCAAACGTATAATTAAAAGTATAAACGTTAAATTACTACCTAATTATATGTATGATAATAAGAAAATATTGTTGTCCGACAGTTATGGAATATAGATTATAGCCAGGTAGGTTATACGAATTATGTATTGTTATATCTACTTATTTTAGATTCTGAGCGTATTTCTTTGGTATAATAATTTGTACGAATATATCGTATTTTGCAATTTAAATAATATAAAGATTAAAGAATTATAATTAAATACGTATAGGTACGCAAAATAAAAGTGTATAATACTATGACTTCGGGTACAATAATATTATTAATTATAATTAAATTAATATTTATCAATACTCAATAGTTTTTATTAATAAACATTTTTTTTTTAAATACTTTACATTTTACTGATTTACTAAATCATGTATTTCATTGAGCAAACTGGGCAAAATTGTTCGCTCTTTATTCTGATCGACTCTTTATTGGATTAAGCTGATATTTGCTTTTTATTTTAAGATAAATATTAAAAAAAAAAATAGATTTTCCTGAACTCTGGCATCGGCCTTTATACAAAAAAACCGGAACAAAACACCTGTTGTACATACCGTATGGCTATACCTACGATAAAACATAGATAAATTAATAAAATATTAAGCCCAAATTAGCAATGATATCCGAATACAATATGTTGTTGTTGTTGTTAAATATTATTTTCAATACACTCAGCAGGGATCGATGTGCAAGCATGTTATCACTGAACATGCTGTTGAAGATTAATAATATTATTACGTAATATCTTATAATAGGTAATATTAATAATATGATACAATCGTATATTAATATTTTATTATTTGTACGTGGAATATAAAAATTTTATGTATGTACAATACAAAATGAACCATTATTATTAATTGGATAATTAAAAATTTAAACATTTTACTATGATCATTCGTGAAAATTGTAAAATAACTGATTTTTATTAACACCCTTAGGCGCAACTAGGGGGTGTTTCAGCGTTAGCACCCCAGTAGTCCTCCAATCCTAAAACACTGAAAATAATTTGAAAAAAGAACGGTTTCTTTATTTTCTGTTGGGTTTTTTTTTTTTTTATTTACGGTAATTTCGATATCGTTTTAAAATTTGATGATTTTAGGTAAGTGAAATGAACCTGTAATTTATTCGAACCCTAGTCGAATGAATATACTGATTGCAGACCAATATTCGTCCACTGCATTCCGTTCGCTACCTACTATACAGCGCTACCCCAATTAAACGCATAATTAATAAAAAAAAAAAAAAAAAACATTAGCTTCCTCGCTCCACTTAGAATCTAAAAGAAAATTTAAGCCTACCATGGCTTGACAATCGGCAGGTAAAAATGTATGCCATCGTGTTATTGACAAATAAAATAATGGTCGTGCCTTACACGCGTTGTCACTTGAACACGATGTAGGTATACCTATGAAAATTGACAATAATCAATAAATATCGACACTCTGTGGGTATATTGATACGGCCAGTGGTAAGAGGGGCTATTTTATAATTTTTTTACGAAAAATTTTCGTACGGGGAAACACATTATTAAAAACACAACTAAACAATGTATTCGGGCCGTCACAATTTGAATTTACCACCTTTTATGTGCAACCATTTGGCCACCGGCACAATTGCAGCGCAAAAAGTTCGACAAGTTTCGTCCCTCTACCCCCGGTTCGCCCCGCGTTGAGATTATGCAGGGTTTTCTACATTACTAAATTGAGAAATGGTATCTGGTGATGTGGGGGCGTAACCCCAACGGGTCTGTGAATATCACATAATTTCAGCGCCCCAATATTTGAGCTCTAGTTGCGCCTAAAGGTTAATACCTAAAATTATATTAATTAATTAGTCATTTTATAATTTTTAAATAATTTTAATTTCAGGTTTAAAACTCCTTCCGATATTGAATGAACTAAGGTAATCAATTTAATTTATCTTCAACTTATATAATATGGATTATCAAGGTAATAGCATTCGTTTTTAACTCAATATATATATATAATATAATATGACTACATTTTTTTCTTATACCATTAAATTTAAACTATATTATGAAAATTTCATGTTTAAAACAAAAACTATTTTTGTCTAATATTCATTTTTGGGGGTAAAAATAAAATAACGCATTTAATGGCTTCACTAAGTTATGCAATACCAATTGGTACTTTGTCTTAGTCTTTGACAATAATATACGTATTATTTCGGGTTTTCTTGGGAACATGGCAAATAAATAAAACACGAATGTGAACAGAAGTATTTCAGTTTTACTAAATACTCCAGCAGATTGAATTTTCAATTATTACGTCTAGATAGGTATACAGTAGACATAGTAAAAGGAATAATGATAAAATATTCTTAAATTGTCCTTAATATATTATATTGAAATAATAGTACCTATTATATTATCTATACTGATATTTCAATAAATTTACATTTTAAATAATATATAATCATAGTATAAATTATAACGGAAGTATAAAATAGCGTTTATATTGTAATTAATATATAGGTACCTATGTATAAATAATAACTAACTGCGAAATGTGAACTATAATGAATAATATTAAAGTTTAACAAAATAAATCGTTAAAACTCAAAAAGAATAATTTATTTCAATATTAGATAGAGGAATGTAAATTATTTTTTTGATTTCCTTAACGTTGTCTAATTTAGTTGTGAGTTTAATTAAAAATGTAATTTTAGATACTTATTTTAAGTACTTATGTAGGTACCTATATTGTACTGCACAGCTGTGAATTATTTTTCAATTCGTATATAGTAAATACCTAAATCTTATTTTAAGACTAAACAGTAAACAGTCGAGAATTAATATAAAATGGGTATATAAAAAAAATTTTATAAATATTTCTTGCCTTGTATACCTACTGATTTTAATTTTGTTTTGTTTTTCTTTCAATTGTGCAATGATAATTTATTGTTTAAAAAGAATACATTAGCAAAGTGAATACTTTAACTCAAAATAGTCAAAATATCTTTATATCCTATAATAGGAATGATGCCAATGGTTTTTTCGATTACCTACTCTCTGAGCCAAGTAAAGCAATTTTAATGAAATTTAAAAGATGTCTTCTTAAAGTAGATATTCAGTGACTTTCACGTATGTACAGCACAAAATCAATGGTTCATATACCTAAACTTGTATTTATAGACAAATGCACAGATGTACAAATTTTCAACTTCCACAATAAAAATAAACGTTTAAATGTGTATATACTATTACTAATATACATTGTTTTTAATCCCCGATTACACTTTTGCATTTTATAAACTTATAATTATATAATTTTATTAAATAATAATTTATAAGTCAAGTTTAAAAAAAATATCTATAACCGTACTTCGATAAATGTTTAGATAATTCCATAAGAATAAAATATTCCTGGAAAATCAAATATTATAATCCGATTTATCGGATTATTTCACTAGTTTTTAAAACATATAGAAATAAGACACGGTCTTTTAAAGGACTATATTAAAATATATTGTAGGCATACGAATATTAAAAATACACAAATTTCAAACATTTTCGGTTAAAATAAAATTAACAAATAATTTGTTTGGAGTCGTTCTTATATTCATATCATTTGGACTTGACATTCATTATATAATATCGTTTTATTTTAACGTCTCCGACCCAATGACGGGCTGTGTGCCAAATAATGTGTGTACACTACAGTATATCGGGCTACTGGCACTGGAGTCCAGAATTAAACATACAAGAATAGTACTCCGAGCCCGTCGGTGTGAAAAAAATGAACTTCCGTATAGTCACTGAATAAAAACGATTGCTATTTCCAGCATCAGTCATTCTCGAACGATCACTGAAGCTATATTATAGTCCTATATATATATATATATATATGTATACATACATACAGAATATTTCTGGACATTTTGTGCATGTTTTATTAATTTAAGGAAGGAATCGTTAAACTATGCAGATCTTGGTGTACAGTTAGATGTATTCGACGAGCAAAGAGAGAACGACGAATCACAAATTCTCGACGTACCTTTTCGCGGAGTTGATATAAGTTCTCATGTAGATGTGTTTTACGCCATTTTAAAACAGGTTAGTAAATATTTGAAAGTTCTACGTACGTTTTCCTTACGTTAGTAACGTATCATACGAATATATTTAATACGACTATTTACACTAAAAAAAAAAAAATATATATATATATACAAAACGAAATAAAAATAAACTGTTTAAATTAATTAAAATATACGGGTAGGTAATTAAAAAAAAAAAATTAAAATTACTGAAAATGTATATCATGTTTAACGTTTAAAGTTTTGATATTACGTGATATTATATTATACCTACTATTATAAATACTCGGAGATAGGTTAGCACCATCTTTATAATTAATTTTTGAATACGATTATTAGACAAATAATTATTATCATATAGATTAATTAACTATTTAACAACTAAAATATACTGTAAATTCGAGTAGGTATAAGAAAAGCGGGTAGGTACACCTATTGTTTGTTAATTTAAAAAAAAAAAAAGGAAAACAGGTAGGTATTATTTTAAAAAAGAAATAAATATATTGAAATAATATAACGGTTTATTATAATTTATTATTAAACATGCACTGCAGTTTATTTTTTATAACTTAAATGAATATAAAAATGCAGCATATTTGCATTTCCCATTGTTATATTACCTAAACAGTTAAATAAATTAATAACGATTTATATTATTTTTTACACTTTATTTTGATCATTTATGCAATTATATGCAATTTATGCACCGAAAATTGCAACTCATTAATTTTATTAAGTTATACCTAGTTCTTTTTTAAAGTATTTGATCATACGCCGTTAATAAAAAATTCAAAATATACCTTAATAGCAGTATTGTCAAAGATTACCACCACTTAGCTTTTATAATTATGTATGTTTATTTGTTTTTGTAATGGTTATAAATTTATACTTAGTTATATTTGTATACATTATATTTATCTATATATTGGTGTTGAGTTTTAAAAAAAAGTATATATATACCTATATAAAAACATATTATTAAAAAAACATATAACACATATTATATACATTTTAAAATTATTATTCATATCATATATGAATACCTAATACATATATATATATATATAAGTTAATTATGACTGCGTATTGGAATTATTAACACTTTTAAGATAGTGGTGCCATCGCATACCTTGCCACCCCCCCCCCCCAAATGACGCCCATTCTTTTAGGTGATAGTGGAAGGAGGATAAACTAAAAATGCATTATTATTCATGACCATATTCTCGTATATGTCATGTGTTTCACTATCCGATAATATATATTTTTAATTTATTTAAATATTTACATATAAAAATAGTGACTTCTATCCCCCCCCAAATTTTACAAATTAAATTTGTAAAAAAAAAAACAAACCAATTTCCACCAGCTTATGTACATTTATGATAATATTTTGTCACTTTACTTTATAAATTTTATAAAACAGTATATGCATAATATATAATATATATAATATATATATACTGCACATTCACATATTTAATATAAACTCGTACTTATTATAATTGTCACAATATATAAGTACAACAGAAATTTTCTTTAAGAATTTTGCGTCGCGGACATGTTGATTAGATTCAATAGAGAAGACTGCCAATGGATTGAGACGGTCGTCAGTTACTATAATATTTCTCGCCTTCTAAAATCCGACAGCAATTTGAAAACTACCGCTCAGGGTCCATATTATCTCCTTGCCCCTCGAAATAACGTTTTCATACGCTATTAATATATACCATTACCTACGTGTGCGTATAGGTAGCGGACACTCCTCAAGAAATACCTTTCCTGAGCATCCTTCAACATCTGCTCAGGATCGACCCCAAAGAAGCCGTCAGCGACATCATTTGGGACACGGCCGAGACGTTGGTGCACCGTTCGACGTTACTTGAAAACCGGCAGGACGCGTCCCGTCTTTTGCGCACCCCGAGTGTCCTTGGTCAGAGCCAGCCCAGAGATGTGGGTTTGCGGGTGTGCTGCTGTGGACGCAAACCGTCGTTAGGGCCATCGAACGTAATCTCGCCCACGTCCATCGTTCCGCCGCCACCGCCACCGCCACCGCCACCGCCGCAGTACGCGAATTCGCATCCGCCCCCACCGCCGCCGCCACCGTTGATGGGCGTACCGCCACCGCCAGTACCGCCGGCGCCTTTTTTCCCTCAAAACCAACAACCCACCGCCGTCGAACTAGCGGAACAAACCAATAAACGACTGGTCGCCATGGGTAACAATGGGTCGACGGCGAACACCGTGGACGCGCCACCACCACCGCCTATAGAGTGCACGATCGCCAAACTTTTACCTCAACAAGAAACTCCTACGCCTAAAGCAAAAATGAAAACTATCAACTGGAACAAAATTCCCGATAACAAAGTGAGTGGCACCTTTTAAGTCATATATCTGTTATCAAAACACATAATGGAAGACCATTTTATATATATATATATATATATACATTTCCTAGTCTCCAGAACACTTTGCAAATATTTTCGAAAAATCTAGTTAGTTTATCGAAATTAAATTTGTAAAAAAAAAAAAAAATTATACATTCAAAATCAAATAAACCGCGAAATTTAGCCACGTGTTTTACATTTACATATTATGGTTACACGTTTTTAGATTGTGATTGGATCAAAAAAGAGATTTTGGAATAATATTTTTTTTTTTCTGGAAACAACTTATTAATCAAATACTTATCAATAAAAGTGTGAAAAAAAAACCCGAGAAAAACTAAAATAGGAAAGCAAAACAACAAGTTATTTTTTGTAATTCTGAAAATATAACGATTCTATAAACATGAAATTTTCACAGATTTTTACTATTTTTTTTTTTTTTTTTTTGTACTAGGTAATAATTGTGTACACTTGTAGATTAGAATCGGTTTATTAAAAGAAATAATTTATCATTGCTTTCAAATTATATACATCCACATGGTAGTGAATGAATATAATTTATAGTTTTTTTTAACCAATATCATATTTGACGAGCGTAGTATTTCAAACCATATATTTTCAAATCGAATGGGTTTTTTAAGCTGTTTATATACGAGGTTGCATGTATTCACGATTGAAAATCACGATAGTTCACCTGCACCCGGAATAAAACAGCCATATTTAAATTAGTATATTCACACTGAAATGACCACACGATTAAAAATAGCTTTCGACAGACTAGAATTCAGGCCGTTATCTATTTTAGACCATTAATATTAAACTAATATAGGTACCTACACTTTTACACGGATGATTTGTACACCACGCGATTTTTCGGCTTTTCTCCAATTTTAATTTGTAAATTTATTTTTGAAATCACTACAATCAAATAGTCTTAATTTAAATTTTATTTACCATTCACAATTATAAAAATAGCATTTTACAATGAAAACTTTTTAACTAAACTTATGAACTTTTTCACGTTTAACGGATGCAAGTATGCAACTTGCAATAACTTTTTTTGATTGTAAAGCATATACGTATGTGAGTATATGACATTGTGACCAATACTGAATAAATTTCGTATAATATTTAATAAATCCATGTTTAAAAATACTAAAAATTATAGGGCACATAACTATATTCATTGCTCTTATTTGTACATCGGATCCATTTTTACACATTGATACAAAATATAATTATATATAATATAATATAACCCGTTTATAAATCACTTTATAGTGTGCAAGCCACTTTATAAAAATGTTTATTGACATTGAAATCATTATGTAATAATACAATGAGACAAATTGTGTAGGCTATATTAATTTCATTTTTTTTATCAAGTATTATTAACTTCTGTTTTCCTCTCATTATGTATAATAGGTACTTATTATAATAACGTCTGTATATTATGTACCTATTAATTTGTTTGGTATTTTTTTTCTAACATAATTATATTCTTCGGTTAGGTACTCTTTAATTATTTAGTAATCTTTAACATTATAAATCAATAATCACCATAACGTAAACTCTGAACACTAAAAGCAAGATATTTTCCTTACGCGTATCAGCATAACACCAGTTTGTTTATGATATAGTAGTAAAATATGTCTTATTGATTATCAAAATATAAATACATAGTATAATTACCCATACAGTAATAATACGAATCACATCTATATAAACAATAATTATGATTTCATATATTTTTATATTTTTATGAGATACCTACGGTCTAATATTAACATAGGTATAGAAAATTAATGGTATAAAAATAAATATTAAGTAAGATTAAATTATTACTTATTATACAGCCAACAGGTTTATTACTTTTTGTAAAATTTTACAACTATTGTTATAATAAGTAACAACTTATAATCTAATGTGATAATTATTTTATACCATTAATTTTCTTTGTTCTACTATTTTATTATTAATTACTATTCTATATTCATTAAATTTTTCAAATTAGGTCGTTGGTCGCCATAATATTTGGTCACTTGTTGCTAGAAGCCATCAAAATTCACCCATGCCCGATCTTGATTGGTCGGAAATGGAAGGCTTGTTTTGTCAACAAGCTCCTGTGGCACCAACTAGTCAAAGTGGCGTTTTAAACTTAAGAATAGGCCAAGATACCAGTGAATGTGATAAAAAACGAAAAGAACCAACAGAGGTGAAAAATAATTGCCTTGAACTTTCGTAAAACCCAAAGCTTTACATTGTATTTTTATTTGAAAAATAAATTAAAATTTCAGATCGTTTTATTAGATGGAAAACGAAGTTTGAATGTTAATATATTTTTGAAACAATTCCGAAGGTAATGTGTTTGTTAAGAATGTAATATTAAAGACTACATATCATTTTAAACGGTTTTTATTTTCAGTTCAAACGAAGATATCATACAATTAATACGTGACGGCGATCACGATGATATAGGCGCAGAAAAACTTCGTGGCTTATTAAAAATCTTACCTGAATTGGATGAATTAGAAATGCTTAGAGCTTTTGATGGAGATAAGACCAAATTGGGAAATGCTGAGAAATTCCTGTTACAACTGATAGACATTCCCAAGTGAGACATATTATACACACATTTAACCTTCAATATTTTTTCGCCCTTAAGCTATAGTTCCATACAAATAATGTTTTTGTGAATTTAATTTAATTTTTATAGTTACAAGTTACGCATCGAAAGTATGTTATTAAAGGAGGAATTCGCATCCAATATGAGTTACCTCGAACCGAGCATTAATTCAATGATCGTCGCTGGCGAAGGTAAAAAAAAAATCACTTGTTATTTTTTAATGGAATTCATATAACAGAATTCATGAAACATAAAATAAATTAAATTTAGATTTAATGACAAACAAACGCTTTCAAGAAGTTCTATACATGGTGATTTGTGCTGGAAATTTTTTGAATTTTGTGAGTAGATAATTCATAAGTTTTATATAATATTAAACAGTAATGAAACTATTGTTATCAAATTTTAGGGTGGTTATGCGGGAAAAGCTGCAGGAGTGAAATTAAGTTCATTACAAAAACTCACCGATATAAGAGCTAATAAACCTGGTATGAATCTCATACATTATGTCGCATTAGTGAGTATATACTTATATACATAATTAGTTAAATAACTTAATGATTTTAATAAAATTAAAATATAATTCAACCAAAGAAAATAATAATATGTTTCTAATAAATTCTAATAATGTTTTATAGCGAGCAGAAAAAAATAGAAAAGATTTACTTAAATTTCCCGAGGAGATGTCTGTGTTAGAAGAAGCTACCAAGTAAAATATTTTGATATATATCTACTTAATTAAATGATTATAAAAAAATATGTATACATTTATTATAACTTTATTTATACAACATTTTGTTTAAATTGTTCAATACTTCAATATTCCCTAACAGCAAAAATACTCTCTCGAGACCTGCAAACCGATTTTAGGTTTACCCGTTTTAGTTGTAGACCATCTGGGAATGTCAGATAATAGTCTATAGACTTTCTAATATCCAAATTTGGACTGTCTTCCCAACCTTATATTTAAGGAGACGTAACACCAACGTAAAAGCGGGATAAAACTTTGGGACTTTGAAAAATCAGATTTCAATCTTTAATATTGAAAATTATTTTGAATTCGTCAATTTGTTTTCTAAAGACCAATCTAGGCATTTTTTAATTTTTTGTTTTTAACCATTTATTTATTTATCATTAAAAATTGCGATTTGTATACATTGATTATATTTCAATATTGTAATAATAAAGAACAATTCCTAGAATATTTTAAATTCGACATTTTTGAAAAAAGTCCCATAATTGTATCCCGATTCTTGATCGATTTTTGGTTAGCGTTGAGTCCCTTTAAATATAAGGTTAGGAAGACGGTATATTAGGGCTTTATTTAAAATATAATGTAATTTTTCAAGGGAAGATACTTTTATAATTGTTACGGAATATTTTTGGATTTTATTCAAATTTCTTTTATTGATACTTACATTATTTCGTATTTTAAATATTATTATATATATTTTTTTTATAGGACTACTGTAGAACAGTTGCAAAACGAAATAAATGCTTTAGATTTGAGATTTAAAGTCGTACGAAAACAAATCGAACTACCTAATACCGAACAAGATATTAAAAATCAAATGATTGAATTTTTAAAGGTTCGCGTTTTAAAAAAAAATATAATTTACATTTAACTAACTATATCTACTATTATTTATAATAAATCTATATCATAGGTTGCCGAAAGACAAGTTGGAGGCTTACAGAGTGATATTGCCGAGTTGGAATCCATGAGAAAAACACTAGCAGATTTCTTTTGCGAGGATGTTAATACGTTCAAATTAGAAGAATGTTTCCGAATCGTTCATAATTTTTGTATGAAATTTAAATTAGCAGTAGCCGAAAACGAACGGAGAAAAGTGCAAGAAGAACAAGCGTTAGTTAGACGAAAACAGAGAGAAGAACAATTGGCCGTCAAAAAACGGTTGCGTAAGAAAACGAATTTAGAACATAATTGTATATGATATAAACATATTTTTAATCATATAATATATTTTATTGCAGTGACTAACGATCAACAAATAAATGGTTCTGATGTTGAAAATAATCTAGTCGATTCGATTTTATACGATATTCGTTCCGGGTTTCCACACAAGAAAAGTTTCGACAAGGTATGGCGTGTTATGAGATCTAAAAAAAGTTTTTATATTTTTCGATATACTTTTAGGGTAAAAGACCACATAATGCAACAACTGTGACTTCGGAAGAGGATAATATATCAGTATCTGGTTCGCCAGCTGTTATTAGACGAAGGCTCGGTGTTGTTGATAATCCTAATAAGGAAGACAATTTATCTCCAGGTAGTAATTGTGTTATTTTATATTTATTTTAATATTCATGCATAGGTCGTAATACATGATAATTATTATGTTGTTAAAGATGTCACGCCGAACGGAAGTTTGCGTCGTAGGAGAAGTAGAGTACCTTTAGAAGAAGACGAGGTGACGTTAATGGATTTCTTACGAACATCTAATCAAGACGCACCGCCCGTGTCTAATATTCAAAGAAAATCGTGGGGGAGTTTAGGTATAATACAAAAACGTTTAATATAATATATTTTTATTAAAACAACATAATCATATTTTAATACTTGTGTTTTATAGTATGGACACTATACATTTAATACTTTGAGTGTCGGTTAAAATTCCATTCAATAAATTAAAAAATATACTGTCATGTAGTAAAATAATAGACATAATAAAGTACCGGTTACAGCAACAGGTTCTACAGTTCCCACACATATTATATTATGTATCTATTGTTTATTATAATTTAATGTAATCGTTTTCAAATAGGTATAACAAAATATTATAGTCATTTACTATTACAGTTTTTCAACCGTAGTATTTGACTGTTTTCAAACCATTGAAAAAATAGAATAAACAAATTTTAAAATAGTAAGTATTCGGTATAAATCATTTTGGAAGCGATGTTTTAAATTTAATACTTCCGAAAAACTATAAGTATATTAGTCTATATTGTTTGAAAATCGAACATTCCGTAATATTAAAAGATTCTGGACCAAAACTAATACTTAAATTAAAACATTTGGTTTTTTTTGTATTTTTGAATAATATTCAAATTAAAATAATTACTTGAAAAATATTTTATACTTATTTACATTGTGTTCCTTTGTATTTACTATATATTTGTTAGTATTTTACATAATTAATTTTTTTTATGATATTTAAAATTTTCGACTAAAAAGAAATCCTGATTCTCCACTCAGAATTTAATAAAATAAAATACAACAATTCAGATGTATAAATAATAAATTTAAATCTCATAGAATTTTATTGATGCCAATATTTAACAATTATTTAAATATTAAATTTTTTTCAGACCGATCTTGGGCAAGAAGGTTCAGAGGTAGTGGTAAAAAGAGACCAGAGTTGTTAAGTGCCGATTTCAGCGCTGACAGAGAACGAGCCAATTCACCATCGCCTATAATAGAAACAAAACCAATTACATCTATGTCTAATGTAGTATCAACTCCTGAAGAAGAATCTAAGCCAAAGTATTATTAATAAAATAATGAGTTTTATCATATTTAGTTATGAATAAATGTTTATATTATTTACTATAGAGCATGGAGGCAAAAAATCGAAGCATGGCTACAAGAGAATGAAAAAGAAGATAAAGAATCGGATGACTTACGAAGGAAAACGCAACGAGTACAAAATAATAGACGATCATTAGAAAATGACTCTGAAAGTGATGGTCGTAGTAGTATTTTAGATACATTACCCGAAGGAAAATTAGCTGATGCTAACGACGGATACAAAAGAGTATATTCCGATTGGAGACCAACTATTGATAAAACTGATGTCGTTGGCGTCATGGAAGCAATTGCTGGTAAATAAAATCATCAATCAATTGAAAATTTTAAAATATTAATATTAAATTGTTTCAGGAGCTCAACCTTCAGTTAAAGATAAATCACAGTGGCGTAAATCAAATTTAAATGTACCTAATACGTCGGAAGAAACAGATAGCAATATGAAAAGATATAAAAAACCAACTATTCTATCTAATTTTGATAATCATAGTACACCTTTACACGTAAGTTAACACTCTTAAGTTTTAATGTTTATTATGTTCACCCAAATAACTTATACAAATCTTTATGTTTTATTTAATAATTATAGGCTATTAAGGAAGAAGATAGAAGAAAAGGTCTCATTGAGAAATTAGGAAAGAATGTATCAAATCAAGATCGTCTAACAGTTTATATTCGTGGAGCAGATCAACCAGAAATAAAACCTCATTTAAGAAGTCCATCTACGTTAAGAAAGCAATTACCTAGTCCAGATTCGCCCGAAGAAAAATTACTACCACCATTTGCTCCTAGACGAAAAACATCAGATGCTACGAATCCAGAGGACGTAATTGATAAAATCGATATTGATTCAGATAATATAGAGACACCGCCTACATCTCGTAGACAAATTATAAAACCTCAATCAGTTCCATCAAAAATTAAAACGGTCGAAGAAGAGTCATCTGCACTAGGAGACGGTCAATTTGATAGATTTTCAGCAGCCAGGCGTACGCGTAGGTATAGAAAAACGCCCGAAGACGATGTAGGCCGAAAATCGGAAGGATATGAATCACCGAAAGCCAACGAGGATACGGATGTTCGGTTGAAAAAATGGAAAGACAAACTTATGTACAAAACGCCTGAAGACGACAATAAAGACTTTTCTAGGAACCGATTGTACTCGTCTATGCCTAGGTCAACCAGAAACCAAAGTGTCGTAGACCATGGTGACATTATGAAAGCTGTGAAAATTTATGGGCAACTTACTCCTGAGAAAAATATTATAGAACCAAGAGTTCTAGATCGAGTAACTAAGATAAATCTTCATGATACCGATGAAACGTCAATAAACATGAAGAGCGAGTTCATACCAGAGATAAGAGTACAAGCTTTAACGCCACCTATAAAAATAAGAACTGAACACGATTTAAACGATGAAGGGTAAACAACAATACTGTATATAATAATTTTTTTTTACATATCATCTCATTTTATATTTTCTCCTTATTTTCTCTATACTACCTATATTAATAGTGTCACTAGCGGCGTGTTCAGAATTTTAAAATAGGGAGGGATATTTACCCAAAACTGAGAAAACACTATCAAAAAAAGAAAAAGGTCAAATTTTACTTTGGATACAATAAAATAACTGTTCTTCATTCATGCATACACAATTATACTTGGGAATGTAGTAAAATTAATCTATAGTTAACATTTTTTATTGAGTAACTATATAAAATATTATTATATTAGGTAGGTACCTACTTATATTATAAAAAAAAATTCTAATAAAATAATATTATTTTATTTATGTTTAAACCTAAAAAGCCACGGGGGGATATGACATCCTCATTCTTCCGTAAGCACACCCCTGAGTGCCACTCCTATATAATAGGTACCTTTTATATATTTTATATTTTATTCTTATCGTATTCTTTTCTTATTACTTTACATTGTCATTTTAATCACATTCTCAACACTGCAGGTTCTGTTTTATTATTTTTATTTACTGCCCAACATTATTTCTTTGAATTTTCAACTACATAAGTATCCTTTTATAATTTCATCCATTACCAATAGAAAATATATATACGACGTGTGCATTAATCGATATTATCAAACTGTATTTAGCTTCGAAGAATCCGTGAGTTTGATGTCAGCCGAGTCGCTGAGTCAGGAGGCTTCATCGGGTAATTTCGAAACCGAAAAACCTTCCACTCCAAAGACAATAGCGAGAGCCGACAGTAGTGGAAGCAACGACACCAATAGCAGTAGTGGACCGCCCGCCGCGCCAACCCTGAGGAAATCGAATTCGCTCAAGTCATCCATTAAACCCATAGTCGTGAGGAAAACGGAATTGCCGAAGCGAACGAGCAGTTTCAGAACTCCGCAGACTATTCAGAGATCTGCGGTGAAAGTCACTCCGTCGATAAAGCCCGTGGTAAATTCTACGTCTGTCCAGAGGCCGACTTTAACGAGGACCGCGAGCGCTCCAAAACCCGTTGAAAGGTCGAGTTCCAAAAGTAGTCTGCGAAGCTCCAGGAGCTCGTTGAACAGCTCGAACTCGGTCAGCACCGTGAAAAAGATTCCGGGCATATCGTCCTATACGCGTGCAATTAACGACCTGACGACGGAGCTGAAGACCAAAAAGCCGCTAAACGCATTGCAACTGTACAACCGAAATACACCAGTAGCGAGCAGAAGCGGTAGTAGCGGTAGTAGCATCGCAGTTCCTGTTAATAAACCAAAGCCAAAACCGTTAAGCACCAGTTTCAAAGAGAACCAAGGCCGACCCGTGACGAAGGGAATGTCGCCGGCTGGTAAATCGCTGGGGTTCATGAGGCCGACTGCCTCCAGTACCGCAAAAGACTTGATTGACGGTGGCAAACTGAACAAGCCTCTAGTCAAAAAAAATTTCAAGTAGTCATTTCAAAATATGTCAAATTGTCAGTATAGGAGGTGCCCGGACTAACCATTGGCGGTGAATTGCTATTAGCAGAGTCATCGCGAAGCTATCAAAACCTTCGTGACCTAAAAAAAATTGATCAGTCCTGTCAAATTAAAAAAAAAAAAAAAAAAATTCACATTAGACGATTCTTATAAGATATATATAATTCCTATAAGATATACTTATTGTAAATAGTGTGTCAGAGAATCGCGAGAAACTGAGACATTCAAAGATTATGGTTAGGTTTTAATTTTAAAATTAACCTTTGTCAATTTCGGTACTTGTTTAAGTCGGGGACTGCTTCTTTCTGGACGATTCTCACTATATTGTGTGACCCGATGGAATTCATATTTCCGCCAAGTTTGTTAAGAGTATATTATGTTCGTTTAACTTTAATTAAAATTACAGTTTTATTTTCTTATTAGCGTGTGAATTTTATCGTGATTTTTGTGTTTTGTTTAGATGTTTGATAATAATACTTATGAATTACATAAATAGTATATTATCATAGACTCCAATATAAGTCTACTAGAGGCTGATAGTTTCAACGTTTATCTTTTAAGGCTGGTTGATATTATAATAAATAACTTTTAGGTAGAATTTTCCCTGTTTATGAATTGTACACCTACTCGTATAGGTACCATTGCTGTTTATTCATAATGAATTTTTGTGATTTCTACTATATTTACCTATATTATAAAACTAACTTTTTATACATTGATTAAAAATGATTAATCGTTAAAAGTTACTAAATATAAAGAATCGTGTATTTGTATGACCAACCTAAATTAAATATATACTATATTATTTTACCATTGTATAGGTAAAATATTGAACATACACAACATATAACGTTTTCTTAGACAATATTCATATCGACCTACATTTAAAATTATAAATGTCAGTAATGCTATATAGATAATTTTTAATTTAATTAATTATCATTTTTATTTTTATTTACTAATTTAAATTTATACGTATTATTATATAGGTAATATTATATGCATGTATAAATTTATTATATCTGGTATCTAGTCAGAACAAGTTGCTAAACAATCAAAACAAAGGTGCCTTTTGTATAAGTATTAGTAATGAAATTATTTAAATTATGTTACCTTTTCAATAATAACTATTGTGTATTCTTAAAATCGATAATTTTTTTTCAAATGTTTAACTATTTTTTATTATTTTTATTTTTCTAAAAAAATTGTTATACTTTATTCTAATTATCGTCATTATTAAAAAAAAAAAAAAAAAAAATCTACTATGTGGTGTGTAGATATACTATAAGAGGTATATATACGTATATGCCTACCATTTACTAAATGATACATACGTCTTACTAACAATTGTTTTATTTTATTAAATTATTATTGTTTTGTAATGATCAAATTTCGATTGAACATTTTGATTTAAATAAATTTTTTTATTTAAAGTGCGTATATGTCGTTCAAAAGAAGAAAACAATAAACCTATAGGTACAATCTGTCCATATAAATATTTACTCGTTTCCCATTTTAGGTGTACGTACATTACGCAAAATGGAATCCGAATGTCGGCAGCGATTGTGCAGTACTACCTATATTATGATTGACATACGATTATCATATACGTCCATTACTCCACATTTGGGAATGATCCTTGAGAATTAACGTATACTGTAATAATTACCTTGAATCTGAGATTTAATTTTGAAACATTTTGAGACACGTGTTCGAAAATATTAATATTAATGTAGGTAGTATAGTTATTCGTTTTACGGGTTAGATGTGATTATAGAGTGATACTTATCAAATATATATATATATATTATACCTATATCTCGAAAACACTGAGGATACAATTCATATAGGTATCTAATGGTCAATATAATTATAGAATAAACAAAATATGCTCTGAAATACTTACAATATCGATTGTAACACGTTTATAATTTTGTCCTTCGTTTTCAGTTATTATACCTTATTTATACCTATGTATCTACTATTGGTATATCGTATAGTATATAATAATTGTGAATATTGTATACCAGCTAGAAATATGTATAATAAATGTTAGGTTAGGTTAGGTTAGGTTAGGTTAGGTACATACCTATTCTATGTCTACTATATATGGTCTATATTTGTATAGTATAATACAAAAACAATTGCTGCACATATATCGTATTATTTTTAACATTATCGTCATTTTTGCCGCAGTACATATAATACGGTTAACAATTAATGTTTTTCAAAGAAATGCTAGTAATGCTAACACAAATTCCTTTTTTTTTTTTTTTTTTTTTTTTTATTTGGTATCGAAATGACGAGATTGCATTTTAACGCATCGAAAGTGAAAAAATTCGTATATTCCATTTTATAATTCAAACGCAATGACTTTACACGCTGATTTAATATAAAATGGTAATATTATTTTGAGACGGAAGAGATAGGAATCATAAACAAAGGACAATGGCTAGGTACGTACGCGAGCACTATTTAAAAATGAAACCGCGGTTTCTTTGCATGAGATTTATGAGAAAATAACAAGGAATTCTTACACAAAAACAGATTCCTATTTCTTTTTTAAAATAAAAACTAACAACACTTTATTTTAATATTTCAATAATGCAAATACGTTATTATAATATATCCACCAAAATTCATTATGTAGTTATCAAGTATTATAATAGTTATAACTATATTATGCAAAGTAATCGCCAGAATATATAAACATTTTTTGAGTACCTAATTATTTTAAACCTCTCTCCGGTTTCATTTAAAATAAAATAAAATTGACCACTCGGGTCCATTTTTCTTTTCAACGATTTATTTTATAATAATGCCACCATTCAGCCGCGTTCATCATAACGACAAAATATACCATGACCTGCTTTTACTGAAATATTCGCGATGCGTGTATAATTAATGTAATTCTATTCGATATTGTGAATATGATAAGGTAATTTTATTTTATTTTTGTCCATCATCAATGTATAATGTAACCTAGATAGGTAAATCACGGAATTTATTTACAATGTATGGTATTGGTTGAAAATAACGTATTACTATAAACATTATCAAGTACATTCTACAGTAGGTAGGTAAATATTAAACATTCGTTCAGATACAGATTGTAGAAGTTATAATACCATCATTTCTTCATTCCTCATACAGAATAGTAGAAAAAAATAAGCAACCATAGTAGACAACCGTGGTTTATATTAATATATTATACCTATATTAAAACTCGGTTCGTTGTTTTTAGGACAATTAATAGGCTCAGGTAGGTATACCGCAGGCAGATATATTACCTATACCTGATAAAATAATTCTGTGGCTTGGTGGCGAGTAGGGCCAATGTTACTCTTTTGCTAATAACTACAACAATTTTAAATTTTAAGCTTGAACGTTTGAGAGTCCAAAGTTCTAAAAAGTTACATTGGCCCTTCTTGCGTCAAGCCACAGAATTATTTAATCATGAAAATATATAGGTACCTATGTATTAAAATATTACGAATTTAAACGTAATCGAAATAGTATTTTCGATACTATTTTCATAAGAAATAATAATATTTTTTATTATTTGTTTCAATCGTAATAAATTATTATTGTAATATTAGATAATATTGGTAATATTATATTATAAACTCGAATTTTTATTTCACACGTACCTATATATTATTGGTGTACGTATACTTGGAGATATTGGTCTAGTATACACCGTGTACTTGATACGCGTGCCGAGCGTTTAAACCGCATTAACGTTTCGGTGTAAACAGGAGCGTATCAGTACAGTCTGATAATATACGATCGAGCAAGGCGTATCAGACCAAATTCGAGGCGCACCAAACACAAAAATCATTTATTTAAGGTTATGTTTAATTCGTTTGTTGGTTTTTTTTTTCGTGTTTTTTTTTCCGGGTGGTATTGGCAGACATTTAAATTAAAATATTATACTTCTAATTTTATGCGATTCCAAATAATTGAATGTTATGTTTCAGTAATGTTTTGATAACAGAATGATAATACGCTCGGTGTAAACAGGCCCCGGACACTAATAAAAAATAACACGGTAAAGATACTTATCACACAAAAACGTGGCGGCCATCTTCCCGTTTGTTCATTCTATGGGTGCGTTCGCTTTGAACGCTTAGACGCTTACAGCGCTCACGCTCACGCCCACGCTTACGAACCGTTCGCTTTGGGTTTAAACGCTTATAATCGCTTTGCTTACGTTTCCAAACCGAACGCGGTGTGAGCGCTTAGAACGTGTTATCAAAGATAATATTGATAACAAGACAAGAAATTATTGTTTACATTTGTGTTC
>JAIPRL010000332.1:0-155378 GCA_025469235.1 Pemphigus obesinymphae | reverse complement strand
GCGTCAGGTATTCTGTGTGATAAAAGAATCCCTATTAGGTTAAAAGGTAAATTTTATAAGGCAGTGGTGAGACCTGCAATTATGTATGGAACGGAATGTTGGGCAGTAGATAGAAAGATAGAACAGAGAATGAGTGTCGCTGAGATGAGAATGTTAAGGTGGATGAGTGGAGTTACTAGAGAGGATAAAATAGGGAATGAGTATATCAGAGGTAGTATGGGGGTAGCTTCGATAGTAGACAAAATGAGAGAGAATAGATTAAGATGTCTCGGGCATGTATATGTATTAAGGAGGGAAGAGACTGAGGCAGTAAGATTAGTAAGGGAAATGCATGTTGTTGGTAAGAGGAGGAGAGGAAGACCGAAAAAGAGATGGGGGGATGTAATGGCGAGTAATATGAGGAAGGTGGGAGTAAGTGAAGAAAATGCGGGAGATAGAGTTAAGTGGAAGTGTAGGACCAGGGTGGCCGACCCCAAATAGTTGGGAAAGAAGGCGAAGGAGAAGAAGAATTATTAATGAGTTAATACATTAATAACGATGATATTATTATACAAGTAAAATCAAATATTGTCTCATTTTTATTCCAATGCAAAAATACATTGAACATTTTATTTTTTTCAATTTATTCACGAGCGAGCTAAATTGCCGGTTTCTAAACATATTTTAAACAAAAAACTATAATTCCATTTTGGATTTTAAAACAATCCATTTTACTATACTAAACTTACGTATAGAAACCTAAAACTAATAAAACTAATAAAAATATATATAAATCAATATCTATCTTCTTAGGTACCATATCATATATAACCATATATATTACATAATCAACAATGCCCTCTATAACTATAACAACAAGGATACAAGGTGGTCAATACTTATATTTGGAAGCATAAAAGCGTTTCAAACTATTTATAGAATCTTTTCTAAATCGTATCCAGAGTGAAAATCATATGAGTGTAAAAACGGTTAAACATATTTGTTAAAACACATTTTCGTCAAAGTGACGTATGGACATGTTCTCGGCCACACACATCCGTCGTGTACCATTATTACCATTATTTTACTATTGTACTATTCACTCGATGGCACGGCAACATTACCGTGATAAATGACCCAATCTTATACTTCTCACTCCTGCGAAAACGAAATCATTAATAGTAAAAAAAAAGTCAAAGAAAATTTATATTTTGAATTATGTATATCTACTGTTAAAAAAATAAAACCTTTGACAGTACCTACATAATATAGGGATGTTGTTATCCTTCGCTCAATATATTAAAACATACCTTAACTTGTATTTCGAGTTTCGTATATACTCATAAGAATTACAAGTATAATACATTTAATTTAATTGAAATTTTTATTATTTTTTTATGTTTTTTCTACGTATTTTGTTAGTTATAGATACTTACATATATTTACATCATTTTTGTATTTCAATTTTTAATTATAAATTCATCCTATAATCCTATACCATTTATTATTATATTTTACCGGATACCTTTCCTAATAATTATTTCTATATTGAAATAAGAGACTGTACGTTGTTTTTGTATTAATTATTATCTTTAACCATTTTCAACATGTGCATGGTTAAACTTAATGGGTTTTTTTTTTTATTGAAACGGAAAGTTTTCATTTTATGCCACTAATTAGATAAATAATATATTCTTTTTTTTAATGGCAATTATGACAAAATGTTATCCTTTGTCAGATGTCAGATTTTTAGTATGCAAATTAGACACGCTGTTTTATTACCAATAAAATCATATTCAATAAACCATTTTAATATTATAATATATAAAATGGATAAAAACTAAAAAGTAAGAAGTATATTGAAAATATATATTTAAATTAAAAAATGTAATAAGTACCTAGGCAATTTTATAAAAAAAAAAAAAAATAAAAATATAATATCAATTTCTAAATTTCTATTTTCATTTATTTTTCGGGGACATATTTTTTATCTCCTAAAGTTATAGATATGACATCCTCCAGGTCAGCTAATTTTCAAACTCTTATTAAAAATAAATAATGTTATATAACTGGTATATAAAATAAATCAGTAAAATTGATATCTACCTACTAGTTTTGGTCATGTTATATAGGTAGCCATCATTTGCAGGTTTTATAAAATAATAATATCAGTGTATTTATGAGGAATCTAGAAGTACTGAACCTCTGAACCAGAAAAAAATTTTAATAATAGATACATTATTATTGGCATCATTTAAAAAAATTAATATTTTTAATTTTATGAAATTTGTTTAAAAAATTTTATTAAATTCTATTTAATATAAATTTTTATATTTAATAAATAGGATATATCTATTCTCGTGGACTTTTTTTTATAAAAAAAATACCATTAACTTGATAATAGCTGTTCCAAAATAATCATATACTATTTCATTTTTTAAGTCTGTCTAAAATAACATTTTTATGTTAGTTATTCAAAAAATGTTTTTTTTTTTTTTATTATTACAGTACCTACATAAATATTGTATTATATATAATTATATTATATAATATATAATAATATAGTACTATACTAGGGTATTTAGCACTTCCCACCATAATACCAAATAAAGGGGGTTGAATTTCAATTTGTAATATCCACCCTTAAATAAAATTCTAAATACGTCAATGCTAATATATTCTATTGGTGTACTTACCAGAAAATAAATAAACATATGGTTTTAACAAGATTAAATGTCAAGAACTGCAGATATTAGAAAACACTAATAAAATAAAATATAATAAATAAAATATACGAGTAAATTAATAAAAACACTATAAGAGCTATAGATACTTTATTATTTACTTAAAATTGTGAATAAAAATTGCTAAATACAAAACAAACACCGAAAAAACATTCTAATTTAAAATTACATATTTATTTTTCCTATACTACTGTAATTTGTAGATAATTAGGTATGAGCATAACAATTTTTAACAAAAAAAAACATAATTAAAAATGTTAAAACAAAGTATAGACAGTTCTTAAGCCATGCAATCTACAGTATAGTATAAAACACTTAAATATATAGAAAACCGGAAGAAAAAGTTTAGAATAATAAAAACCGGAAACCAATTTTGAGATGTATCCATTCAAATAAAATAAGATTGTGCTATTCGAACATTTCGGATGTAACCAAAAGATAAGTCATCAAACTCAAAACAATATCGATCAACCGTTATGTGCAGCAATAAATGTAACTTTAAGCGCTATTTTTATAGTTCTAGACGATATATATATACCTACATCGTTCGATGTTTTTTTTTTTATTTTTTTAATATTTAGTTAACACGCGCATCGTCCTCGCATCATCACACATGATCGATAAATCGTATTTCACACATAGTATAATCATTTTTGCAGTTATTCAATAATGAGTAAACTATAAAATATAAATACTATTATTATTGATAAGTGCAGTCCAAGTCGTCTAGGCTCTAGAGTAGGAATGGCATATCCTAGCACGCGTACCCGAGGTAGCACGCGAAAAATTTAAATATTTTTATTATATATATTATTTTTATTTTTAATAATAAATAACATCACAATGTTAGTACTTTTTCAATATCGTTGACATCTTTCAGAAAAGATTAAATTAATAGATTCATTAAAAACGTAGGTAACATACTGAACGCAATATTATATATTATTATTTTACCTTTTATTATATTGAATAATCGTTATTTATTGATAAATAGCCGATAAATAAAATAATCATTAGTATGTTTCATATGATCCAAGTATTTCAGGTAAAATTATGAATATTTAACCGTGACATAATAAACAAAAATTTCAAATATTTTCCTAACCTTAAAAAGTTGATTTCGGAATTGTAAATTTTCGAAAAACCTGATTTTAATCATCTTATCCAAGAATTTTCAAGTATTATTGAAACAGCTATGAATGAGTTATCTACACGCTTTACTCAATTCAAATAATTTGAAGAAACAATAAAAATTATTATTTATCCAAACACATTATCATTTGAAAAACTCAACTTAAAAATGTTTGAATGATTGAATTTAGATGATTTTGAAATTCAGTTTGTAGATTTTCAGTCACGTGCCATATAGAAACAAAAATTCGTTATACTGAGAAATGAATTGCAAGAAATTCAGAGTGATGGAGCAATATGTTATTGGATCAGATTGATCGTAACACAGGGAACAAGATTTTAAAAATGTAAAATACAATTCCAAAAGATTATTATACTTTAAAAAATAGTATCTAGCATTTTTATTATTAATAGTATTAGCCATTGTATCTATTTTTTCTATTTTCGCAAATTAATTTTATAAAATCTGATTTAAGAAATCGACTAACTGATGAATTCAGTGCCACATGTACTTTATTAAAAGTTACTAATTATAAACCAAATATTAACGAATACAACCATATTGGTTACGAATTGGCATCATGTTTTCAACAAAAAAAATCACATTAAGAAAATAAATAATTACCAAAGTAATGTTAATATATTATATACCTACCTAAACTAACCTTTTTTTATATTAATACAATAAAATGATAATAATTTCTTTCTTACAATATTGAATGACAATACATATAAATAATATTTTTCATAATTTAATGGCATGCTCGAAAAAAAAAATTATTTGGAATTTTTGGCACGTAGCATCAAAATAATTTGCCACCCCTGCTCCAGAGCATGGATTCCTACTAAAAGTGTTCCATATAAATCCACTTAAAAAGTCCGTAGATGAGTGTCCACTATCCGGGGTTTTATGCGGGTAACTTTGTTAATTTTTTTCTATTCGTGATTAAGATTTTTTAATGATATTTTTATAAAAACGTATTACCTACAAGTATTTCATCGTAAAAATAGAAAATTTTATCTGCAAGCTTAACACTAATAATTTAAAAATAATACCTATTTTTTTCTCATTAAAATTAAAACAAAAATGTTAAAACTTAAGACTATTTTTATATCATAAAGGGTATCGCACTACCGTGCGGTACCGATCCAAAGATAGTTTATGGTGGTGATCGACATCCGGGAAAGATATGTATAGGAAATACATATCGACTATCGATAGAAATATAATGCTTATCGATCAAATTACAGGAATAACAGAAAGTAATAACAATGGAAAATACAGTCAATAATTTCATAAAAACTTAAAGAATAAATCAACATAGTGAGACATGTATAAGATGTGAAGTGACGAAGTTAAGATGTATAACAATCAGAACAGAAATGAACTAGAAACCACAAGAAGAAGACTAGGATGACCCAAGAAGAAATGGTAGTAGAAAAATGTCTAAATACCTACTCGTATATTCTCTACAGTCTAAGATTTAAGAGTGTACGAATGCATAAAACAAGAATATCAAATTCTATACAGAAAAAAAAATATTGATAGACCAATCATCGGTGGCCTATATAGGTACATCGTCACAGCATCACAGACCACAGTCATATCCATAATAACATAAATATAAAATATATATGTTATAAGTATGTGTATTTTGCAGCATTTGGCCCTCAAAATTTAAAGGATCCTATTACACCCTTATTTACTAAAGGACTTATAATATTAATTTCTCGCATTTAAATACAATTATTCTTATTTTAGATTCTGAACGTATATATAGGAATATATTGGTTTCACAATGATATATTTTTTTATGTGCCCAACTTTTTAATCAAAAGACTAATAAGTTAAATTTTTCGTGATTACCCATTTTTTGGTAGCTATAGGTAAAAAATTTGATATTAAATATATCAATTTTATTTTGATCAGTTGCCAGAGGTTAGCCGAATTATTTTTGTAGTTGTCCATCGAAAACAATGTTACGAATTTAGTAATATCATTGACGTATTTGTTATCAACTTAGTTTAGTTATTTAAAATTGAAGACAAAATAAATGTGATTCCTATTGAAATTAAATTGTATTCCTATGGAATTCTTCTGTAATTCAATCGTATATTCCCTTTAAATTGTCCATAATATAAATACACTTTTTAATTTAACCTCAAAATCGAGTCTTGCTGGTTCGATATATTACGATGAATAATCCAAGTGGAGCCGGACTTTTTTAAATGAAACGTTTTTGGACCAAGTTAGGACATTTTGTAGCAGTTTTATTTCGCACAAGTCGGAAAATAAAAAAGCTTTATTAATACGAAAAGTGTTTTTTCCAAGTCGGACAAAATTCGAGATATTATTTTCGAGCCAGACTGGGCTTTTATGAAAATTTCTCAGAAAAACTTGGCCTGTGCAGGTTTTTAGTACTTATATCATTATCTATGATAGAAAATATTAGTTATTTTAAGTATTTAGTAATCAGATAGTTTAGTGTTTCCATTATAGGGAATGGGTATATTTCCTTCATAATAATGTTTCTTCGAGGCTTTTTAGTGATAAAATCATAATTAAATAATAAAATAAATAATAGTGTGTATTATTTTTCGTTCTATTTCTAGGTAGAAGAGTTAACATTATACTTTAAGAGATTAAATATGTTAATTATTTAAACCAAATTAACCTTTTTATTTAACAATAAATGTGTTGATTTTACAATAATTTTATAGATTGAATTAAATATAAGTACCTATGTAATATTTTTTAAAAATTTCATAAAATTAAAAATATAATTTTTTTTAGATTATTCCTAAAAGAATGTATTATTTAAATTTTTCTGGTTCTGGGAGATCCAACACCCCTGAATCCCCCGTAAATACAATTATAACAATTACTATTATTTTATAAATCCTGCAATTTTTGTTACACCCTAGGATTTTTCTGATTTATTTTATATAGCTAATAAACCATTATTTATATGAAATATGAACCTGTAAATTAGCATGCAATAAGAATGTCACACCTATAACTTTCAGGAATAAGAATATATTCACGAAAAACAAATGTAAAGGAATTCAAAATATATTTATTTATATATATATATTTATTATTATTAAAGTACTTAGGGTATCTAATTAGAAACAAAAAAATTAAAACTTCCCGTTTAAATAAATAAAAAAACAATGTGTAACGTAATTTAAACAAAAGTGTATAACGTCAATGGGGTGGGCCACATTTTTTATGTGGTTTGTCTTAATCCAAAATGCAGAATTGGAAATCTTTTAAAATGCATTTATTGATAAATATAAATTGTTGTTTATAATTTTCGGATAATTTAAAAAGAGTTAATCAAATATTGTTAATTTTAACTAACTACCTACCTATACAGAATAAGTTAAATTTTTCAAAAGCACATTTTCATGTTAAATATTACAAGAACTAAAAATTATTAAGAGTTGCATATTTTATAAACTAATACTGTATTATTTTTGAGTTGTTTGTGTATGATTTATCTATTACAGCTTCAGTTCATAAATTGAATTCATCAAAAAAAGTATCGGATCTATTTTCAAATATTTTTAGTAGATTAAAGTTAGAAAAGTTTAAGCATTTTTTTTAAGTTTGTCTGTCCTTTTAAGACTTAATTAATTTTCAACTTCCAATTGTCTAATTTTATCAGATAAATGGATAATATGAATATTATATATTAAATATGCAAAAATAAAATAATACAGGACTGTCGTATAAGAAACGTCAAAATTATAATAGAAATAGGTACTCAGTCTCAAACGCCTAGTAAAAAAAATAATCAAAAGACCCAAACTATCACCAAAAATGAATAAATACCCATATATATATATATATATATCAGTGTTACAAATGACCATGGATAGTTTAAATCATTTGCATCCCCTATAGTAAGAATATAAGAAAAATTATTTAAGTACTCTGAATCTAACTCAGTGGCTCGTCCATAAAATTTATTATAGACACTCCGCCGAAACGCTTGTTTTATATGATTATTTTGACAGTTTTTCATAGTTCTACCACTTAAACATATCTTGCACATTACCACTTGTTGTCGAAATTGTGAAAAAATTATAAAATCAATACACCTTTATTATTGCTTCATTTAAAATTACCTCTAAAGAGTATACGCTCATTCGTAAAACTATAAAATTAAAATAAAGTGAAATCGTTTTAATATCAAAATATAGTTTATTATAAAAGAACTCTTTCATATAAAACTTTTCTTTGTTTATGCCTTTTACAAAACGCATAATAGGTATATTTTAAGATTTTGAGTAAAGGATATAACATCATCCCTATATTATATACTGTCAAAAGGCTTAATTTTTCTAGTGGTAGATATAGATCATTTAAAACATACATAATTTTCTGCGACTTTCTTTTTACAGTACATTTTCACTCCGAATACGATTTAGAAAAGATTCTATAAATAGTTTTAAACGCTTTGTTTGATAAGTTGACATATATTTTTGCACATATTAACACTGTTACTAGTTTACTATGTTTAGAATTTGTATATTTTTAAAATAAAAATGTTTGAAATATTTTTGTATTGATTTAAAAATGAGACAATAATTGGTTGTACCTACTCATATAATAATATTATATGTTATTATTGTTATTAATATATATTAATTATTAGGTATTAGTTTAGGAATTACTATTATAATATATATTATTTCTATTACAATTGATAGGTTATAGATCTATATATAATACGCGCAGTCAACCAAATAAATACCTAAAATTTACGATTAACAAAACCCTTCTTACCACTATATATAATCACTACAAGTCTAAACAAAAGTAATTCAACACTGGATATTAAAATAAAATTGTTTTTTCGAAACATACTATAATATATACCTATATCTACGTTTATATACCTATAAAATTATATAAATATACAATACCTACTTTTATAAAACAGCTGTTACATAGAATAAACAAATATCTGGCTGTTTAATGCGATACACCGCTCACCAACATTATCCGTATAATTTATTAATTCAATTGATTACCATAGAGGGCGCAATTTGAAATAGGGATAACTCACCCTGAAGAACAAGGTTATATACAGTGGTAGATTTTGAGGAGGGACGCACGGGGGAGCTACTGTTCATTTTTTTCATATTTAACAGCGTACCCCTTTATTTATTCATCAAGGAACGCAGCAGACGCAGTGTCCGTTTTAGTTTGAATTTAACATTTTTTAAAAATATGATTTTACTTTAGAAAAATAGTGAAATTACGAAAACGAATGATTTTTGTTCTTATTGCATAATAGGTTTTAGATAAAAAATCACAATTTTGAATTGTTAATTTTATTAAATAATATTAGAATCATAAGTAATAAATAATTTTCATTATCCATGAATGGCTTAGGCCTAAAAAGATGGTAAAATATTGGCGAAATCAATGCACCAGTAGAATAACGATTTGCGTTCTACTTCTACTACTCATCACTATGTTTTGAATTTTTTCGTTGTCGTATAGTTATTTTTATTCAGATTTTAGTTTAGGTATAAGAAGCTTAATGGGAGTATACGCTTTTTGATAGAACATTTATTGTAGTTGATACTTTAAAGAAGACAATTTTCGATATGTTCCTAGTAGGTAGTTTTCTTACGTGAACAATACCAAAGATGATCAAAAATTGTTATACATCAGAAATTATTAATGACAGAAACTTGAAATGTATACACATTATTTACAATAGCATTGACAAATTGACGTATTGACGTATAATTAACAGGATAAAATTTTCAAAACTTTTTGACCACTTATTAGTAATTTATAAAAATGTAATAAAAAACTACATTTTGTTCTACATATAGGTACAACTTCCTCGATAATTAATTTAAAAGGAATAAATGTTAAATTTTTTTTTAATAGAGGAATGATTTCTCAAAAAAAAATTTTTTTATCTAATAGGTAAGTGTCCTGGAACGCTGATTTTTTAACTAAGGCCAGAGTCGGTCCTTATTTTTTTTCCAATTCAACCACTGGTTATATAAGGCCTGTGCACACATAAAACACGCCTTAATGAAAACAGGGAACATCAAGCATAACAAAGAAAACTTCCCAATCGCATTATCCTTGGACCACACCCCGATAATCTTGGAACTATACTCCAGAACACGCCAGTGCACTTTCCTATACCACCCGTGTAAAATAATGATTCCTTTACTGTCGCTGTTTCTATGATTATCCGTCAAAGCGCTAGTAGTTAGTGCATTCACCCACTGTGAACGTATAGAAATTGATAATATAACCACGAATATATAATAGTATATATATAATATATAATATAATAAATATATAATAATATAATATATATATATATATAATAAATATAGCTAATATATAATAGATATAACCACAGAATCATAGATAAAAGCATGATATAACATGGATGTTATATCATTGATAAAAGAATGCACAGAATAAATGATAGGTATAGCTTTCTTAAAATTTATGTTTTTTTTTAAATGAAAATTTTTAACATTTGTCATGCCAGGACAGAAAAATATCATTTCTTCACAGTTCCTAAAGATAGTATACTGGAACGGTGGACGAAAGCTATACCTAGAAAGGTCTTCGTGGTAAAACCGGGTCAAGTTGTCTGTGAACTGCACTTTCACGAAGTAGACATAATTAGGAAGAAACAATTACGGGTTTGAGTGGAAAAGTCTTAACAGAGGTTAAAAAATTTACCGATTTTTTAAATTCACAAATTAATATATTTTTTAGAATAATATTGTACAATAAACACATAAGTATATAGTAATCACATAATTGTTTTACATAGGTAATTATACATATTATATTTCATATTTAATATAATAGTGTTTATTTGTGAAGATCCATTTTAACATAATAATTTTTGATGGTCCATCAGAGTTAATCCTAATTTTTTTATCGATTGAGCTCTACTAAAAATATTATAACTTACAATATTAAGCCTAGAGTATTTTAATAATGTTTTATTTTAATTTTTTTCACTACTTTTAATTTATGTTTCATTTAATTTATTGATTTTTACTATTTTTGTTTTATTGTTTCTTTTTAAAAGTATTTATAAATTTAAAGTAGAAAGATTTAGACAATTATCTAAAGTATTTAGAACACTGGTTGAAATAAATTATTTACTATATTCAAATAAACATATAAATAAAAAATTAAAATTAAAAAAAGCTGTCCGATCCACCTCGGTGTTGGTAGGTTAATGGTGGTGGAAGTTTGTCCATCGTCACTTCGGTCTTTGGATAGGATAGTGTATTATTATTATTTAAAATAACCATCAATATTTTAAAATTATGAATACCTAATATTATTATCCATCGAGCGTATGCTCCTAGTGTGCCTAAAAACCTATAGGTAGGTACTTCAAAACTCATACGTCCCGAACAATTCGGTTTCCGCCAAAATCACAGTACAACCACCCAACTTCTAAGAGTAGTAGACCACATTGCTAACCACCTAAACCTTAGACTGCAGCCGCCTTATTAGACGTCAAGAAGGTGTTTAATAAGGTTTGGCACGAGGGCTTAATTTTCAAACCAATTAAGTCAGAAGTTCCCGATCAACTCATCAATCTAATAAAATTCTTGTTGTCCGACAGAACCTTCTATGAAAAAATTTACCACACCTTATCTTCAACCAAATTGGTTTTAACAGGAGTCCTCCAGGGATCCTGCTTGTCCCCCGAACTCTTCTCCGTGTTTATCAACGACATAGGTACCACAGCACAAATCGAGCCAAACAGCCCTATTCGCCAGATACCCTGTTTTACGCGAGCAGTTTCTCCAACAACGCAGCTGCCAACAAATTACAGGCGCAACTAGACCTTGTTCAGCCATGGTTCCATAACTGGAAAATCACTATAAAACCCACCAAGACCACCGTAATCCTTTTCTCCAACCAAGCCACCTTTCTCAATAAACGTATAACCATCAAAGACATATTATTTGACTGGGCTCCATCCAATACCTAGGAATTATCATTGATAAAAAAAATTAATCTCCTCTAAAACGCCCTAAACAAGTCTAACATTGCAAAACACATTTTATTCCCAATGCTCAATTACACCAGCTGCCTGTCAATTAACACCAAACTATACATTTACCGTACTTACATCCTACCCATACTCACGTACGTTGGCCCGATCTGGTGTACCAACCTCCAAAAAACCAACTGGAAAAAACTGGAAATATTTCAATCGAAAATTCGGAGAATGATCACGAGCCAAGGTAGATTTGTCTCCAATGCCACCACCATGCGAAACTCCGCCAGATCCATCACTCTCCGGGAAGAAATTGACTTTGCCTCTTCGAAACTAAAATGCAGCGTCACTAATTCCTTTTATACCCTCACATCAGAGACATTTCAACAAGACTATCTACATGAGAACGCTTCATAATGCGCCCAATACCATTCTAAACCTGCTTAACCATTAACCACTCCGAACTAGATCCCCCTCTCAAATCCAACCCTAGTTAGGTCTAGTTAGGTCCTATAGTTAGTTAGTACCTAGGTCTTTTTCACGTTTTCTCCGTAGTTATATTCTGTTATAGTACATTAACACTGTCTTATACACGTTTGCAGACGGTACCACGGACTGTGTATATGTGTAAGGAGTTATACGGCTTCGAAATTAATTTGAAACCGATATTTTCTTTGGGTAAATTTCACGCATGTTATAATCGACTATACAGTTCGTATTATAATAGGCGTTGAGCCCGTTTTTCTATTATTCCATATTTTTCTCCAATCGGTATGTTGCCATTATTACTCTGCATATATTAGTATATTACTTTAATTTATTTTTCTGTTGTATTTCTTTTTATACCTTACATGTAAAATATAGATTTTTGGGACACCTTAATGGTTCAGCCCTTCTCATTTGATTGCATATTTCAGCTTGACAAGAATACAAGCTCGTAATATGATATATGTGTATGGAATAGTGACAATTTGCTAACTTCAAGACCCTCCAGTTTCTAAATTACATTAATTTGAACGTGTTATTTTTCGAATGTCGAGCGATTTTCAGCTACACAAGGTTAGTACCTACATTTAATTATAATAAAACTGTTATAGAAAGAAAACACACGCAGGGACGTAACACATAATAAAACTCACTGCAATTAACCTCCGACCCGTTTACCGTGACACGCCTATAACATATTTACGTAAGTAACTATATTCGTATTTCATATAGGATACCTACCTATTTTATTACGTAAATTTTACTCACACTCCATTCACTGAGCACGTACACAGGAATCATAATATGATAATATGAAAACATATTATGTTATAGCCCGTAATTCTATTTGACTTTAAATACGCTCATAATTAAACTACAACTACAAATCTTAACCACCACTATAAATCATCCCCAATTCACCTTATCTTTCTTTTTCTTTTCGTTGTATAAAGTTCTACGAACTTTCCTCCTTATTTCGTTTTATTACAAGACAGTAATAAAAATTTAGAAAAATCTACAATCCGACACTGACACTGACACATTTGGTGTGGAACTTTGACAATATATTCAACACCCGCTCAATACAAACCATTAAATCCATTACTCTTGCATTAATTATACTTATAATAATTCAGCTGAACATCATTGGAATACCTTAAGATAATTGGTGCATACTACATGAACTGAAATTACCAACAGTGAGTTAATGAACGTGCTGAAATCCATTAAAAAAAATACACCAGGTACCGCCTATATCACGCTAAAAATAATTATCATTTGAATTTTGAAAAATATAATGCCATATCTTATTTTCTCAATTAATAAGACATAAGTAAGATATAGGTAAGTATAGGTACTCCAAAAATAAAAATTTTAACTTATTACTTATAAAAAATAAGAATAATATTAATATTATAGGTAAATAAGAGGACGTAACATTTAAAGGCCACACGTTATTTCGTCAATATTCTTAATAGGCATACGCAGACTCCAATTTCCGGTCAAGCCTTAATAAATATGGACCCCTTCACAAGAACAGGGCACCATCAAATGTTTGTTTTTATATTATACGTATACCGAAGTGTATTATACCTATATAATATTATTATTACTAATATATAGTATATTACAATAAAATTTGAAATGTTACATTACGATTTACGTAGATAAAATCATAGACGTAGGTAACCTAAGATTTTACATGAAGAGGGTCAAACGAGTAATTTTTTTAACCCCCAATAGCCAATACTGCATCCATACAATTATATTATTACTAACAATTTTTTATTAATAAGTGTCTCGATCATTTCTTCATGTGTACATACTCAATACTCATATTATGAAGAATTCGAATATTTTTCAAAATTAAAATCTCGTGGAATTCGAATTATCTATTTAATTGAAAAATAAACATTAAAAGCATGCAGGTGCGTGTAGTAATTGTGATCAATGTTACCGAAATTTAATGATGAGCAAAGTCGGTTTTGGTCTTGGCTTTGCAATAAATGCAAGACCAAAACCAATTAGTTTTACTATTACCTACGTAACAAAACTTTTATGCAATACTAATACCAATACCAATAGGTACCAAGACTAAGACTAAACTGCAAGGCTATCTATTGTAGTCTTGCTTTTAAATAAAATAAAAAATAATTTTATTAATTTAATATAATATAGATTTATTGTAGAATTTTTTATGACTTATGAATTATGAGATTATGGCGCTTTTGTCTTGTTGCAGTTTTCGTAATGCAATCATTAATGTAATCTATTATATTATTTCCGGTGAAGATTGTCCGAGATATGGGTAAACGGATTTCCAATATTATCCCAATAATACTACTCGTATACTATTTTTTTTATCAATATCGTCAACGTTATATAGGTGATTGGTTCGACTGTATTTTTAAATATATTTTTTTAATACCTACTTAAAAACGTAATGGAACCACCAGGTTCGATCTGAATATATTATAATTAAATATAATAATATATACTCGTATATATATATATATATATATATATTGATCGAAATCCGTACCATTTCGACGCACGAGGTCCCTGGTTCAACTCCAAGGTAGAAAAAAGGTAGCTAGCCAACGAGATTTCTGGTCTCTGATGCAAAGCCGGCCATAATTACCAAACCCGTCCAATAATTTGGTAGCTATGTTTGCTGTAGCTATCAAGAACCATCATCGACTCCCCTAATATGTGAATGTGCAAAGCTGAGCATGTTAGAATTTAGGAAATAAGAGGATGTAAAAAGTGTTGAATATAAATTTTTAACAACATACGAATATTTATATTTATAGTTATAATTATAGAAATTAAAATATATCAAATTTATTTATATTTTACCTATATTTGTTTCCAAATCCGTATCTACCTGTATAATATATTTCTTTATTCTAAATAATTATAGATACCTATCATGAAGTCATTGAAACAATATATCACAGATCAGGGCTTATTTTTGTGTGTTATAACGCACACATTGTGTAGTAGCAAAAGACAAGTGTGCATTAGCAAATTCGTGTACCTATGTATTTTTACTTTGGAAGCCAATTAAGCAGTTATTTCCTTTTAAACTCCTCTTATGACTGATCCTATTCCTTGTCTCTTTGCCCCCTTATAGGCAGAAATCCATGAAAATTTGAGGACGGTTGACATTTTGTATAATAAACCGAGCCGTGGAAGGCATTGTTATATATATATATATATATATATATATATATATATTGCCATACAAAATATTAAAACATGTGAGGAGCTACTAGTTTTTTTGGGAGGGAAGGCTAAACCCCCTCTAATTTACACCTATGACCCCTTTTATTTATATTATGATGTGTAGAAGCAAAAATAATAAAAAATAGCCCCTGTCACAGATGTATAAAACATATCTATGCAATATATAGGTAATAATAAATACCAGCTTTTTGATAACATAATAATAGTTTAAGCAGTAAGCATAGATAATATATAAAATTGGTAGGTACCCAAAAATTTTCATGGCCTACAATCTAAATATCCATTATAAAATGTATACCAATTTACTTTGTTTTTACATAATTTGTAACTAAAATAAATTATATTTCATTGTCTGAAAAACCTAGGTAGTACCTACACAGAATAGATTAAATTTAACCTATTCTGTGGTACCTATACCCATGGCCAAATAATTTGGCCATGCCTATACCTATATTAGTAATATCGTTAGTATTATTTTTATTTTACCTGTATACCTATATAGGAGGAAAATATTCGTGAAATATACTAAATAAATGATACAAATTATAATAATAATATATATATATATATATATATATATATAATCTCGTACTTTTATGGCTTTTCGGTACTATAGGTATAATACGCAAATATGGACAATTTCATAAAAATTAAAATATAATACAATATATATTAATATTTAGATGAAGCTAAGTAATTATGGGTAGATAGGTACATACATACTTATTTCGTCCGGTTAGCTGCAGTTTATAGCAATTTTCTTTGAATTTGATTATCCGCGATATAGGTAGGTATTTACAATTGCATATTAATATATTTTATCCGAAAGCCGACGATCCGAACGAAAAACCAATTTTATGAAACGTCTCGAGTTTAACGGAAATTATAACTATTAATACTATTTTTTTTATGAAAAAAGTATTATAACGAGTAGGTAACGTAAAACGAAAATACATATTAAAAGTAGGTAGGTATACATTTAGCTATTTAGGTATACCGCTGACGACTTCCAATACACAAACGCGGTATACTTATTACCTGTCTACTTATCATTCATTAACCACACTTATGACGAAAATTCCCTTCACAGGTGTAGGGATGGTGGAGTGAGGTACGGTCTTATTTAATTCAAAATTGTATTTTTGGGCTTAAGGGAAAATGCTCTCAGATTGGGGCATAAATGCTATAAATAAAGTGGAAAAATTCAACTTTTTTTTCAATTTGCAGTGTCAATTACCATTTCATATCGAAAATTCGGTCAGGTAAGAGAGGAGCAGGGACGTATTTGAGGGGGAGGGGCGATAGGAGCGATCGCCCCCCCCCCAAAGCCCATATGATATTAGGGATACAAATTTCAAAAATATTGATTTAAGTTTGTTTCTACATCGGAATTATATTAATTATTATTAAAATGATTATTTTTAAACATACTACACATTGACATTTTTGCATGATAATGCATCTATAAGTAATTATTAACATCACCTCTTTGCATTCATCTTAATGACTTAATTGCACCACTTATTTCACTTAGTATCTTTGCTTGTATGCTTTTTAATTATTATACGTTCTGCTTTGCTATAGATTAAAAACTTAGTTAAGGCCGAAGATGGGGCAAGACCGACTATGTTGCTTAGCATTACTAAATATTCATAGAGAAATAGTCATAACAGTTGATAATATAATACAGAATTTTGCTAAAACGAAGAAAAGAAATATAAAATTACTAATGTAAAAACTAAAAGTATATGTTTATTAAAATACAGTTCTCTGTTTATTTACAACAGTTTATTATGTCTACATTTTTATATTTGTGTTACCTACTAGTTTATACATGTACATTTTTGGGTTTAGAATATTTCTAAAAAAATTACCCCCCCCCCCCAAATGATGATCTAGATTCTAGATATGTGCCTGGAGAGGAGGGATTCAACGTTTATTGCTATCTTGCATTCTCACCGTGAACAAATATGACTACAAAAATACGTTACCAGTGCATGGCAGCTCTAGAAATTGATTTGGGAGACTAATTTCTAAATAAAACATCAAAATTTAAGCTTTAATCAGGGGCAAAAAATTGAAGGTCAGTTGACAAATTAGTGAACCTTTTGTAAATATTGGTACTGGGCTATATGAGACATTATAGACTTTAGTACTTAACTAAAAATAAAAATAAAAAATAAGATTTGTACTTTGTAGAATATATATATAATGTAATTTTGTAGAAATATTAAATTACACAATTGAATATCAACTAAAATCATGTCTGTATATATAATATCAATACATAATTACTACATATTATGTAGTCTAAAATATATAATAATTAATCATAAAACATTATCACAGTGATAATATATATCAATTTAACGCAAATCATTACAATAAATAATAATAAGTTTGTAATCTATTTTAAAAACATGTGTGTATACATTACAATAATGTTATACTGAATTTCAGAGAGTACAAACTTTACACAAAAAAAAAAAAAACAATTGTAATTATAAAAATTAAATTAAAATTTTATCACCCATCCACAACATACCCATATTTCCTCTGTAATAATATGACATATCAAAATCTTATGTATAATATGTAGGTACTGAGACACTAAAAAGAGAAAAAAATAAAAATAAATGACTATGAAACAATAATTTTAAAATCAATTTAACTAAATATTATACAATAATAAAATAATATAACTACCACATTACAGGACGCAAATTACTGTGTTAATCATTATTATTTCGTGCATACTAAATTCTAAAAGCAATGCACAATAGTATTTTCATACAATATTATATAATTTATTTATAATAATATCTAATACATATTATTTCATTATCTTAGAAACAGTACACAATTTTTATTTGAAATTTCATTGCACACAACTCATTGAAATTAATAAATGACAGATCTAATCAACTGATTTTTATTATAGGACTTAAAATTATTGAATTAGAATTAATATAACTAGGTTTTGATTTATTTTTTGTTACAGTGCATTACTGCTAATAATACAACAATATGTGATGTATGAAAAGAGTTTGTATACTATCATAATTTTTTAATTGATTGTATTTTTAATTTTAAAAATTATTTGCAATAAAAAAAAGTAGTCATTAAAAATAGATTGAAAAACTTATCACTCCAGAGGGCTAATTATAATACTTTAAAATCATAGCATTGTCATGTATACACTTATATATCAATATGTTATTGAAAAAACCTAAAATCATTTTATATAATCTTTTTATGTGAACAAAGCGTAGAAATATGTACGCTAAGGCATTGTATTGAGTGTACATAATTAAAACAGTATTTGTTTTTCTTTAGAAAAAGAAACCATGTTTCTTTTTTAAGAACCACCTTGAACAAATATTAAATTATTAATAGTCATCAAAACATAATTTATACATGGGGCATTATTAAATATATAAATAACACAATATGAAAAAAAATCTATAGGAAAAAATAGTTTTTAAGTATACGTATGATTAAATGGATACATTTTATATCAATGATTTTTACTCGAGTAAAATAGTTTTAAAACATAAATGAAAATCAACTTTCTTGTTCATTTGTCTTAACAAATATATAATATATATATATACACTACACAGTGTATATTTATATATATATCACAAAATCATAACAATATCATAATATTACCAAATATAAATCTATTCAGAATTGAAGCATGTAAACTATGAATTTTTCTTTAAATTATATACTATAAAACATTTTTTTTTAAGTAGTAAAAATATATGTACTTTTTTGTAAAACAAAATCAAAATTAAAATATAAGACTACATAAAATTAGAACCTAAATACTAAATATATTTTTTAGCAATTTAAAGAACTTAATTTTATTTTGACCAATGTTATATTAGCATATTATGGAAACTCGAGTCTCCATCATAACTGATAGTACTTGTACAATGTTTTTAAAAAGTCGCCTGTACACCAACCGAACGTGTACTAAACAACAGCAGGCCGTACTTCACATTCGCCTTTGCTCAGCCTATATTCTGCCATTTTTGTGATACCGTGATAATGAACAAATGCTGCTAATATAACAAGCACGTGGAATATCTGATGACTTTGGAACTATAAAAAATAAAAATATTATTATATATTTATTCAAAAATTGACAACATATATTTTTGAAATAAGAATCTATTATTGTACTCTAATTTATTTGTTCTTTTACTTAGCCTCCTTAAACGAATGATATTTAATAGTAAGCAGTTTGTTATTTTGATACTACTTATATAATGGTTATATTAATCCTTATTATTGATTCAATAAAACCATTTAACAGAACCTTGATCACACTACACAATAAATACACACGAATAGGCAACTCAACTGTGTCTGTATAATATCGCAATTATATGTAATCCCCCATCCACTAGTCTAAAAAGTAACTAAATTATTTGGCATTAAACCTATTTTAAGCAAGCCAAAATCTCATTCAATGGCACTTATTTCTCTCCTAATATTTGTTTTTTTAAATAATAAACTGAGATAAATAAAAAATAAATCCAAAAAGAAAGTGTCAACTTGTATTTATTTTATTAAGTTAAGAAAGTATAGTTAGAGTGTGCAGGTAACACAGTAAAAGTTTCTTATAATGTTGATGACCGTTCTGCATCAATAATCATGGAACTTCATCTTAAGTGAGTATCCTTCTATGAGATATACTCAACAATTTTTAACTGTCCAGGGCACTTGAAATTTCAGTTGGTATATTGATGCAGGTGGTACGCCAGTTTTATAGGACATACAAACATCCACAATAAAACATATAATAAATCAACTCAGATGTGTTTAATGAAGCTAATGACCTCCCATCAATCATTGAATGCGTTTTGCAGGGCACACAATTGAGGGTAAATTTGATTATTACTAAAACCACACGGCCATCCATATACATAAAATTAAACCAAACTTTTACAGTGTAACCAACAAATCTTAACAAACCACTAAAATCCTTTTCACCAATACAAGGAGATAAAAAAAATTTAAAAACTTCATTTTTAAATGCCCATCATTCATAATATTATGTATACATTCTTACCAATAAATCACATCTTCCAGGAAAAAATCGTTCTGGTACTCGGAGAGCATATAACAAAGCACCAGAAATATACAAAAATCCCATAAGCAACAACCATCCAAGACTAATTAATGTAAAGTTAGAAAAAAATCCTTCGACAGCTCCATAATGGAGTGCTGGTATAACGCCAATTAATCCAAAAGTAGTAAAAACACCTGAAAATAAAACTTGTATTTTTCACTTGGATATTACAAAAGAAATTTTTAATATGTTATGAAAAACTAATTATTTTAATGTAAATGTGCCAATATCATATAATATATATAAAAATATTTTTAAGCAATAATAATATTAATATTTTAATTTTGATTTAAGTATAAAATTGTGTATATATAATTATAAAAATTATTTGTAATTTTCTTTAAAATAGTTATCCTGTAAATCAATAAAATTGTAAAGTATATTATAATAATATATTATGACGTAAGAAAATATAAAGTATGAATAAAGATAGTTTACAAATAAAAAAAATTATGTAAATTAATACTTATATTAGTATACCTGCTCTAAGTGGCCTGAGGTTGGGATCACTGAATTTATCCCATAACGCTACAACCATTGATACTAATCCCAAGGCGACAATTAATACTAGGTATAGCATCCATGAATACGGTTCGCAGTAAAATCCATAGTATAGCCATGGCACAAATGAACCCATAATCAATATGGCAATTCCGCAATAATCCAATCTTAATACATTTATAATTGTTAACTATATTAATATTAAATAAACAAAATGCTTTACTTACTTGCTAAATAATTTTCCAACAGTTTCTGAGTGGCAGTGAACAGTATGAAATACAAATGAAAAACCCATGCAAGTAATTGCTCCAATAAAGTATATAATAAAAACTAATTTATCTTGAAATGATAATTCTTCTTCGGGTCTAGATGCAAAGTAGAGGGTCATAAAAAAAAATGCAATACATCCTATATGAACAATAGAAACACAAAAATATAATTATCAATTTAATTTCACTTAATCTAGAAATACAAAAATAAAAAAAACATTAGTATTATTACATACAAATAGATATATGTATCACCTACCTAACAAATGTGTCCATATGTTTCCAGTTTCAGTGTGAATTCGGAAAATAGATTGAAAACAAGCTTGAAACGAGTTCAATGGTGGTCTGTGTCCCGTATGCAAGAAATCATTATCCTGAAGCCATTGAGGTAAATTGTGAAAATGACATACATTCCACATTTTACGTCCAAGGTCACGAGCTTGAGCAGCAACATGTTGAAATTCTGCTTGAGCCATAGTGCCAATATCCATATTTTCGTTTTCGTTAGATGAACTACATACCATCTGAAAATAAAATAACCACCAGTTATTATTGTATGTCACTATTAATAAATACTTTTCAGCATTTAACAAATTTAAATAAATTTAAATGAAGAAAATAGTCCTTTTGAAAAAATACTATATAAAACCCAACCATATGTATAAAATATCCTTACATCATTGTTTCCATTTGTTGGGCCAGATAATAAATCAGTTTTCTCTGCTATTAATTCATCAGACTTCTACAAAACATACACATAAAAATAGCATACACAATCTAAAAATTCAACGTGGTTTTATTTATTAATTTGTTATAAACTTATTGTTGTTGAACAGTCTAGTAAAGTACATAAATAAAAATAACATTTGTTTCTAGTATTAAAATAATTATTTTTAAACACTTTTGATATTTTTACATTTTTAATTAATTAAATGTACCTACTTCAAATATAGTAAATTATATTGTTAGTAAGTATGCTTGTACTACCAATTAAAACTATTACTATTATGAAAAGTAAAACTATTATTACTAATAATAAACAAGTTTTTTAATGAAAATAAATTATTTCTATTTTTAATATTTTCAATTTTTGAAGTAATTCAGACTTCATAGTATTTTAAATGGTGTAATCTAAATTTTCTAAATCTTTATTTGGCAATAGAAAAATCTCAATTCATCAACAAATATCTAAAATTATTGGTTATATAGGTGTATAGATAATGCATATTATAATATACATTTAACCAGCAATAGTATTTTCAATTTTGACATTGAAAAATAGCCAAAAATCATCATTTTTAAATATTACTTCGAAACAACATTCCTACAATAAAAATAAATAGTATTTTAATTAAAGAGCACATGATTCTTACGTAATTGTTTTGTTATATTTTTTTCCTACCTTTAAAATTTTAATTCTTAGTACTAAAAAGTAAAATTTGATTTTAAAATAAGTATTTAATTTAGTTTTTTTTTTTTTTTTAATAAACTATTGATTATCAAACCATTAAAATTAAACTATGTATATCACAAAACTAAAATTAAATACACACTTTCATTTTATAAAATCAACTTAATTAATAAAATTGAAATACATAAATTAATTTATTAAGATAAATGTTAAGAATTAATATTCTAAAGGCAGAAAAGAATAATAATTTGGAAATCATGTGTTCATAATTTATGTAGTATTAATTTTTATTGGAAGTGTTATAATTTCAAAGTTTTACTTAAAACTTGAACTTTTAGCTATGTTTTTGAAATAAAAGTACTATTGTCAATATTTACAACATCTTTAGCAGATGCAACAAATTCTGTCCCATTTTTCTATGCAGCAAGAACCGATGTTCGGTGTCATTACACTCTAGTGTTCATGATACTATAGACTATACTATATTTGAATACCATAATTTTATCATTTCCAGCTCAAGAACAAAATGTAATGTTATGTATTTTTTTATCTTTAATATTGATTTTAATTCAATATTGACTTCTTTACATATATACAAAATAGAAATAGAAAATAATTGTCAGTAGCTAAATATTACTGAATTTGTAGTGCTGGGGAATCAGAGAAGCAGTACTAATTATTAAAATTATAATAAATTTTTAGTAAAAATAATAATTAAATAATTTTTAATACCTAGTACCTTTTACAATAATTCTATGTAAATATTTATATTTTTTAAAGAAAACATGAATTTCCTATCAATCATAATACACATATTGTGCTGATCATCAATGACTTATTTTATGAGTTCTAGTTACATATTATGAATTAACCATAATGCGTAATAAAATAAAAATTAATGGTAATAAACAATTTTAGATAATATTTTCAATGCATTCATAAATATATCTAAAAAATAATCAATAATATGATTAGTAATTAGATTTTATTATGTACATAAGATATGACTTATTCTCATATTTTCATATTCTTCTTATCAGAAAAATTTAACTAGAGTTAGGGCCAAATGTATGTATGGTTGGTGACTCCAACGCTAATAGAAATTGGATAATTTAGGTAACATTTATACAACAATAATGCGCAAATAGGTTTGTGGTAATAAAAACCGTGATAACATTTTGATGTGTTACTCTTTAATATCCCCTCGCAGCAGGCAGTCGTCAACCGCACATAGATTTGGCTGCAACTATAGGTACAGTTAGTTTTTATAGTAGAAATGTGTACATACACTATTAAAGCAATACTTTAAAAACTAAAGAAACCCAATACAAATAGATAATGTTTCTTTAACAATAGTCATTAGTCAATACTACATTAGGATTAAATCAATAGTTTTCATAAATACATAAAAATGCTAGATATCTTTATAATGTGAAAAATTAGAGCTTACAAATTTACCAATAAAAAATGAATGTTTATAGAAATTCAAATAAGTTAGACATAAGAAGGCACAATTTTTTATTAATATTAATCATTTTATCAGTTTCTAGATAACTTAAATCTTGAACTATTGTACATCTGTAATTTCCTATTATGTGTATAACAGAACAAAGGTTATCAGCAGCAACTCAAAAATAAGGTTAAACATGAGTATTGAAACTTTTGTTAATATATACACATCCTAATTAAAGCTAGAGTTCTGGTTAAGTATTTTATAATTTAGTAAAAATTATTTTATTAAAATATAAATAAATAGAGAATTATTATTATTATACTTACATTGTTTAAATCAGCAGAAGGTATTTTACGATGTCTAAGACTATTACTTTTTGCTTTTGAAGGACTATCGGCTACATTTTTTTCAGTTTTTGTAATTGTTTCAGTCTGTACACTTTCTGACATCTTGGTATCGGGTTTTATATCACTCATCAACCTGTAATAACCAATTTTTCAACTTATCAAAACCATTTTTCAAACTATAAGCAAAAAATTTAAACATGTCTAGTTCAACATATTAAATAAAATAAATAGTATTATTTATAATCAACAAATAAACAAATATTTGATAACAAATATGCAAAAATATCTATAAAATTAAAAACAGCATAATAATTTTAGTTATTTGATTTTCAACTTATATAATATAATATTATATTATACAATCATAGTGTAATAAAAATACTAAAAATTATATTGAATTTTAAAATTGTAATTACCTACTTGAATTCAATTTAGGCACACAAAATAATCATTACTCTTCAAATTATTAATTGATAATTTGACTACCTATTATTTAAAATGATATGTTAACTTTAAAAATATTTTAATTTATTTTCTAAAAACAAATTAATACTAAAAATTTCATTTTTTTATTAGCAAGATCATTTATAAATATTAACTGTAGTTTTAACCTTGAAAAATATATTTCATGTTTGTTTGTATATACAAAACAAATACATTTGTCTGATTTAATACAGTTTCAGATAATACAAAAAAATTCAATACCATAACAAAAAAAATATATGATAAAACAACCACAGCCAACAACATTATTATATCAAAATAAATGTATAATTTTTAATAATCCAGATCAGGGGTCTCCAAAGTTTTTTATTCTAGAACCATATGAAAAATTAAACACACTGAGCAAGCCAAAAGTATATAAACACAATTTATTTTTAATTTTACAGAAAATTTACAAGAATTAAAAATAAATATATTTTTGATTAATAATTGTACATAGTTTGTGCTTACAATAAAAAACAATTTCCAAACCCATTCACAACCTACTAGGTAATAAAAATAATGGTCGAATCTTTACAATTAAAATAATTTCAATTTAATATCTTATCTCAAAAAATTGTGATAAAAAACATAGTTAAGCTATTGACCCGCTGTAGAATACAATATATTTGGGTAATCTGTTTCCATTAATTTAAAAAATTTTAAAACTAACGATGCTGTAATAAGATATTACACATATTTTTTATATTTTTTTATCATCTATTGGGGAGCCAGTTAAAACTTGTTTGCAGGCCAGATGTGGACCGTGGGCACCAGTGGCAGCTTTAGGGGGTTCAGAAGGCCATGGCCCCCATCAAAGTCCTAAAAAAATGTAAATTTTTTTGTATAATATACATAAGCAAAAATAAGTCATCAACTTAATTTTAGCCTCTCTCAAAATAAAATGCTAGACACCACTGTGCGGGCCGGTCATATGTAAATTTTTTTTGTATAATATACATAAGCAAAAATAAGTCATCAACTTAATTTAAGCCCCTCTCAAAATAAAATGATAGACACCTGCGCGGGCCGGCCATAGTTTGTAAACCCCTGATCTGGATAATTATCAGTTTTGTATTGGTTGGTTTTTTGTAAAAACTAAAAATAACTACCTATATAAAGTTAAATACCTACCCAACAGCTAACAACAACAAATATACCTAATTGAAAAACTTTTAAATATTTTCAAAAATATTAAATATAAATTTGGTACTACATATTTTAAATTTTAACATCAACAAAATTGTTTAGCTAGCCTAAATGAATATAATATAAGAAATAAGCCACCATTTTTATACTTATACATGATCTACTTATTTATAGTGGTACAGAATAATATGAGTAATCTAAGAAGCCAATCCTTACACGATTAAAATGAGATTTAAAATTTTTGGATAAATATAAATAATGTATAAATGATAGGTATTATAATATTATAAGCCATATGAACTACCTACATAAATTGTTATTTATAATAATAATATTAATACAGTATGAGAAAATCTGACAAAATATTTAATGTATTCACAAAGAAATGAAAAATAAACACAACTTTCAGGTTTAAACAATAAATTAAAGTCAAATTGTTAATAGTAATTAGTAACACACCGATTATGACAATGACTATGTCCAAAAATAATCACTGACAAAAGTAAAAATGCCTATGGTAAGTATATGGACAAAATATTGTCAATAAAACATAGCAAAGTTTAAATAAATACCAAATACCTATAAGAATTAATTTATTTTGCATATTTATAAAACATATATTTTTACTTGATGTTTTACAAAAAGATGGAATTTTTTTTTGGAAATTTGAATAGAAATGTAAGAAATATTACCTATAATACCTATTATAGGAATAATAATTTAAATATAAATAGTATAATATAGGTACCTAATATAATATACAAAAATAAATAATAGTAGGTAGGTACATAATAATAATAATAATAATATATACAAAATACCTATTTACCTAATATAAATAAAAGTAAAATAAGAATATATATAAGACTCGAGGTAAACCCATACATATGTCTTATCATAACAAACACGTTTTTTAACACATCGAAGCAAATAAATTAGTTATATGAATATGCAAAATTAATTAATGACTAGGTATATCATAACTTTGCAATACTTATTTTATAAGTACTACCTATATTATTTATATTGGTGCGCGGTGATGATGTTTTATCAGGATTCTTGTGAAAACGTGGTAAGTTAAACACTAGGTTTAACAAAATTACAAAACCCAGATGGATATAATAATACATGAAAATAATGGAATAGTCAAATAGGAAGTTATATCCTATATGGCTATATAATATATTTTTTTAACTAATCAATACAACTATTATTAATGTATATATTTAGATTCCAACATTCTTCATAAAAATTGTTTTCATGTTAAGAGGACATCACACTCGCATTCACATGTGTATTTAATTAACAGTATACCAAATAAAGCAACAATCATTTTTTCTTGTTTTTGTTCATCTTACAAGCTACTCTATTCTTACGTTTTAGGAGAAAACTGTATTGGAATATTTGACATCAACCAATTTTTACGAGTAAACATTTTTGAATTTTAACAAAATATTCTGTTTTAAAATATTTCTACGTTTTGAACTTTATGGATTATGAACATAACACCGCATAGCACTCAAACAAAATATTAATATTTTAATATACAAGAAGTACCTACCTATAGATAAATATCACAATTTCGAAAATGTTTACTTGAAAAAATAAATGGTTAATGTTAAGTCCAGCAAACTGCAAGTTTTTTTTTTCGTAAAAATAGAGCAGAGCAGTTTACTGAGTGAACAAAAATGGCAAAAAACGACCACCCCCACCTTGAACTCTTAAACTAGAAGCTATAATTAATGTTTTGTAAAATATAATATTTCTACACTACCCACGGGATTACCCGTTAGATAGATGATTGGATAAATACAGCAAATACAGACATGTGTCCTCTTAACATAAAAACAATTCTTATGAAACATGTTGGAAATTAAAAAGCTAAAAAATTATAATCAAGTATACATATTCAACATTACTATCAGATTTAAAAAAATTAAAATACTCAAATAATCAAATTAATTTCCCAATCATTTTAATTCTATATATATACAAATATAATAATGTTTTTATACATAATAAATTATTAATAGATAGGTACCTACTTTATCATTATATGTTATAACAAATTAATTTATATTAATTATTACAAGACTAATAAATACCTAATATAGTCAAAATTATATTAGGTACCTGCTATAAATTGTATACAAATTATAAATTAATGCAATATACTAAAATATTTAAATGTCCTAATTATATCTGTATCAATGTTTAATAAATAAAGTATGGTCCAAAGAAAATAAAAATAAAAAAATTGTGATATTGATAGTTCTTTTTAATAGATACCTAGTACCTAATATTTTAATAGGTAGATTAAAAAATCTTTAAATATGTTAATCTAGACTAGTATAATATGTAGAATTAATTTAAATTAGTAAAAATCTATAAAATATAATTATACATGACAAAATTAATACCAATAAAAATTCAAGGTAATTTTTAAACACCTACTAACTTGGAGTTAAGGTGTAATAGATAGGAATATTTTGTATGTTAGGATATTAGGTAATGGAAAAAATTCAAAGCTATTTCCAATTCCAATCAAGAAAAACACCAAGATCAAAAATATAAAATACAACTAGATTTTCAAAGTAGAAAATATTACGTATTTATCAATACATAGGTACCTAAACTAATTGAAGAAGATTTAGTACATCAAGATTGATATACCTACTTGTGATACATACCCATACCAGGACAAGTATAAGTTAGAATGTATCAATATGTATCAGATTTTGGCGATACATAGAACTAAAAAAAACCGGTGCACAGATTAAACAGTTTTAAAATAATCTTTAAATATATCAATTTTGAAGTGATCATAAGGGACCTGGAGCCAAAACTATTTTATATGCAAAAACAATGTTGCAGGATAAACCCACCTCTTGGAATAGTAATTTCCTTTTCTTTTCGAGTAAATATAATCAAAAATCCAATACACCAAAAATCCGGTTAGTAAGAGTAGTATACTAGTAGTGTACCTAGATATTGAATTTGAAAGCAATGATAAGTCATTGCATTCAATAAAAATAAGATTCTGAGCAAAATTCGATATCATTAAACTATCATAAAATTAGTATTAAAAGGTGATCTTCACTCGACTAGACACTGTATTAAAATTAATGTTTTTTGATTTATAATAATATATTCCCATTATCAAAATAAACACTTAATTTTAGTCACACTTATTAAAATCAATAATTCAGAAATCATACTCTAGTAGCCAACAAATAAAATAAAATATAAACCACATAATAGTATTGGCCATTTTCAATCCCTTCGATAAAAATGTATAAGAATGTATATACTGTACCTATATGTATTTATACAGTTCGTATTTATACCTACATAAATCATAAAGAAGGAAGTATCTCTTCTACCCTAAGGAAACTACAGGAAAAATAAAAAAATAAAATGTTATTTATAAAGTACTATTGATTCCCTATAAATATCATACCAACATCAAAGCTCCTAGACTTTTTCTAGTCAAAAATTTGCTCACAAAAAAATAAAAATCATTGTATAATCAATAGCTTTCTCGCTACACTCTCAAAATCTAAAATAATAATTAAAATCTGACTATTTTACGAAGCATGATTTTTTCCTGTAGATATTTTTACTTGTCAAAATATGATAATTTAATGAAAACTTATATAGATATTGAAATATTATAACTCTATAGGTACTTGAATTAAAATTTAAATACATCACCTTTAGAGTGTATATAATGATGCATAGAACAATAGATTTGTTTAACCAACATATTACAAAACAAACAACTAGGGCAGACTAAATCAAAAATATGTTTCTAGGCAAACCAAATTTTACCGCTCCTAAAATAAGTAATCTACTTTTTCTATAATTTTCCAACAAAATTCCTACAAATTACTAACTACGTAACTAAATAAACAAAAAAAAAAAAGTGATAACTTAATTAGGTATATTAATAAATATTACCATCATTTTTATAAAAATGCCGTCCCTACATTGCCTATACCTTGAGCCAATCCTGCATACAACCAATATAAATTGTGTAGATAAGACTATAATTATAATTATAATTACAATTATGGCTGTTATTGTATTTATATATTGATTTATTTATTTTTGTCAAAAACAAATTAAACTATAGGTACTAATAGCGTTTAAAGCAAATAATCAGACCACTACTTTTAAAGTTGTTCGAAGACATTTTCACCCTGCAGAGTGGCTCAGGTGTCTAATACCGTAAGACCCGTCCGACGAGTCATTCACCGAATGTTAAGGTAGGATTAAAAATGTAAAAGCACAATGTGCCATCGTGGATTATTATAAATCATAATAATTAACATACCTGTTGCGGTTCGGTGAGCTCTGTCGCCCGGTCAAAATCGTACGCGCAGCACCGATAATAATATATCGGTAAACGATCACAGATAAACCACAATATACTATTATAATATAGTCAGTACTTAGGGTACGTGTTATCACCAGCGGTGGAATAAAATACGTTCTACACAATTACGTAAGATGATGTACGCAACTTCCGAATCGGGTATCGAATTTTAAAGATGTTATCAATAATAAGTAATAATATTGTAATATGACGACTCGTCTCGTCGTTGTCACTCGGTGAATATTGGAGATGGTAAATGTGCACAGATGTCGAACGGAATCTGAGTCATTATTTACTATAGGTACCATATAGTAGCGAACAAATTATTCACAATAAAACGAAAATTAAAATATTGCAGAAAGTAAAAAAATTTACCAAAACAGATTACCGTTTGGCATGAGTGTAGGTACTAGGAACTGAGGAGTGAGGACGAATAAAATGATATTTTTATTTTTATAAAAAAAAAAAAAAAAAAAACTAAATGCGTGAAAGTCATAGAACAGAAACTGTGGTTTAATTTGATAATTATAGTCGACATAGAACGTTGTACCAGATAAGAAAAACCACTATTGTGGCGAGGTAGGGGGTCGACTGGTCAACCAATGAGCAGCTCTATAGCAGTATATGTCTAGTAGATAGCGCGCCATTTAATTTCCGGACAAGATCGCCGTTCGCCACGGTTTTTTAAAACACGAAATTTGTTATCAAATAACCCTCTACACAATTAAAAAAAATATTTTCAGTACAAGTTTAGGTTTTTCGGCTATAATCTAAATCATAATTGATCGATCACAAACCCGATCCCTCCAAGTAGTTTGCCGGCCTCGCGAAATTCCACTTTTATTTTTTTTATATATATAAATTACCTGATCTCAGGAATATATAGGTGCATACGTCCTCGACCTTGCACGACGACAAATTTAATGTTTTTTTTTTTTATTTTAACATAAAAATATAAAATGGAACTCTGATTTACATACTAGTAAATAAGGTTACCATTATATTATAAAGTACTTATAAAACAATATTTATCTACTTAGGTATTATTATAGATATTAATAATTACCTACCTTAGGTACCTATCTACTTATTATTAGGTACCTACATGTAGTTTCACATTGTTAAATTAATATTGTAATATATACATTTCTCAGAATATTTTATTTATTTAAAATGTTTGCATACTAAGAAAAAAACACGTCCATTGTAATTTATTACGGCCGTGGTATTTAGTAGATTATAAAACAAAACAATTATTACCTATTATATATACTTATGAAAAGTCATTTTCAGTAATAATATAAAAATATTAGGTGTATGTTTATAAGTACTTTATATAAAGTTGTATATAAAAAACCTTTTATATAAAGGTCTTACCTTCGAACCAATAAAGTCTTTACAATTTTCAATTTAGTTAATTTCAATTATGAAAAAACATTTTACAAAAACACAAAAAAAACATTTACGTATGTACCTATACTTATATGTACAATATATATGCAATAGTAGTAGGTACATACGTATAATATATACGTAGTATACGCGTATAGACATGGATATAAATACACAGCTGTAGCAATATATCACCACAGAATATAACAACATATCTACAGAGTAGGTAGTTGTAAAAATTAAATATTTGTAATTATTATTATTACCGAATATAATCAAGTATGTATACATTACGATGATGACTTGGGTAATCTAGAAGATTTTTTCACAATAATCACATAGGTACCTATTAGCTATAATGCTCATAAAAATGTACATAATTATTAATAATTATAGTGGCAAAAATAATAAGTAGATACAATTTTAGTTTATAAACATCATGTATAATATAAAAGTACAATAATAATAATGTTACACTATTACACGTTATAGGCGTATTATAACTATACTACAATAATACAAGGATTCCAAAATATATTGGATATTATTATAATAATACATATAATAAATTGATCCGTTTATTTTAGGTGGGGAAATCAGATAATAATTATTGCATTGAGTACCTACCCATAATATTATATCATAGAATACAATAATTTTAATAAGTATAATCACATAATATAATATAATAATAATAACAGTTATTAATAGATATACTACATTATAGATACCTACACTGAACCAAATATCATTGGTAGAATTAACAATATGCATATAATAATCAAATTTTAACAAACGAATATTTGTTGAAATAAATAATAATACAATTTTTATTATTTTAATATATATATTGTTAAATTAATAAAAAATATGTTCACGATAACAAATTTATTTTGTAAATTTTACAAAATATATGTTATAATTTAATAAAAATAATTTGTAAAATAAATACAGATTTTATTAGGTATTATAATAAAATATGTTATTAAACTGAAAAAATATTCTATTAAAATTGACTATTTTGATTAACAAATGGGCGTTTGTTCTACGAAGAAGAAGAAAGAAAGAAACACAAAATATTTATAATTGAAATATTGAGTTAACAAAATATTTGTTAATTCAAATAAATTTGTATTCAATTAGACAATTTTACCCAAAACATCGATAAAAGATATTGTTAAATCAATAATATGTTTCGTTATTTTACTGTTAAATTAACAAATATTTTATTTCTAAATCAACAAACATTTTATTAGACGTATATTAACAACCATATTATTAAATTAATCTATATTTTTATTGAAAAACAGATATATTTGGTTCAGTGTACGGTCATTGGCGGAAATCGGGAGGACTTGAGGCCTGAGGGGCTTAGCCCCTTAAAAGTTTGGTAAGTCCCCTTAAAAATAGTTTGAAAAATTATTATATTTAAATGTATTAATATGGATACATTAGAGACTTAAGAACATTTCGTTTAGTGAAAAAAAAAAATATGTCTAGTTTTCACAAACCCATACCTATTTTTGCTTTGATTTATCGATTAAACATGAAAATCTAAACAGCTAGGTATAGCTGAAATATTATATGTATTATATATGAGTATCTATATTGCGAAAAGCACAGTGATATTTTACTTTTTAGATTTTGATGAGTTTCAAATAGGTAGTGGGTAAATAATTTTTTTCTAATCAATAATCTGTAATGTATAATATTTATTTTTCATGTTAATAAGGTATGATTTGATTTATTAGTCATTTTCATTACAAGTGTGTTATTACATATAAAAATATTTTTAGTTGGTAAATATTATGTACCTACCTATAGTCTTAGCCCCTTCCCTTTCAATAATTCAACCAAATTTCTGCCAATGCGGCAATACTGCAGTGTTATTTTTAAATAATTACTGGGATTCATAAATATGTAATATAGTCATCATATAAATGAGCGTACAATGATACAAATATGTTTATGTATTATTATTTATGCGTTAATACCTATTCGCTAAATGTCTACAAACACACTGCTTGGGTACATATTTACATAAGTGCGAATAGATGCGTAGTCGTCAATGGTGCACGCTGCAAAATGCAAACATAATTTGTTAAAAGGTACCCAAAATTTTTTACGATATACCTATATACGTACCTAATTATAATATTTTGTATTTTTCGTACACTATGTAACATTATATGTACTATATGTGACCTGCCGGTATTAAAATATTTTTAGTACCTATTAATCATAGGTCGCAGTAGTGTATAATAAGTTAATGAGCTAATGAGTTTACGACGACTAATATTTCACCCGCGGTGTTGGTTAATTTTTTACGAGAATACAAATTATACTATATAATATATGCACACATAAACAAATCAACGGTTACCCATACTACATATTATTATTGTCAATTCTATTGTTTTTTTGCATAGCCAAATTTTAGATTCTGAGCTGTACGAGCGCGATCGTTGAATTGGCTCCCAAAACTTTAAAACAATATTATTTAATAAAGGGTTCTTAAAGTACTATCTGACTCGTGTATTCTCCCATTTTGTATACTCTATACGAATATTTTTCAAATAGCCAAATATATGGTTCCAATGACTTGTACCGAACATTTTTCATCAAGACTTTTTCAATGTTCTTATATTTACAGTACGACACCCGCCATGTTGCGTAATAGTTGTATTTTGTTCGATATACCTAACCTATAACTCCCGATAAATTGTAAATATAATATTCATGTATGTATCAACTCTGTAAAATATAGGAACGTAATATCATTGATTATATATTATAATATATAATCAATGGTAATACCGTAAACCACATGTGTAAAATTTAAAATATACTACTAAACTTATTCGGTTACCCTGAGTGTGACTGACGTGAACTACCCCGAAAAATAATATAGATTATCTAACTTCAAATAATGAATAACATTTTGATAACCAATGCATTTTTGAAAAAAATCTGTAGGGAGCCAATTCAAAGGAACTTTTTAAGAATAAAATATTGACTAGGTATATACCTGGATTTGGGCGCCAATTTGTTGCTCCGGGTACGAGGAAGCTATACCTAGTGGTTTACAATGAGTGATGATATATGTTTTTTTTTTTTTCTGTAAGCAACTTTTCCATCAGATGAAATCGAGTAGGAGTTTTGAAGTAATATGAGTTTTTTTTATGGAAAATTCATTTTAGTTGATAATTTAGAAAGGTAATTTTTTGATTTTCCCCAGTAGTTTTCTTAAGGGGTAATAACTACCTACCTTGTAATTTTTTTGACCATTTTTTTTTTGTTAGCTCAAATGCTTCCGAACTATTTAAAAATGATACCCAAAAGTCTGTATGTGAGGAAAAATTTTTAAATGGTCCAAATAGTCGATTTTTTGGTAAAGCATCAATGCAAATTTACCATAATTAGTTATAGGTAGGTAGGTACCTATAACTATAACTGTAACTAAATGTCATCAAGAAAGGATAAGGAATCGAAGAATGTTCATTTGAAAGGCCAATTGTATGGCCTAGGCATTGCAGATTAAAAATAAACAATAAACCAAAAATTTAAATTTTAAATTTAAAAATTTTAAAAGTTCAACATTAAACCTATATACTTGAAACTTTTCTCAAATCTATGTTTTTGAAAACGGGCCACCAATTAACACCTTAAATTTTCCACCAATCGACTACAATTTTAACTGTATAACTTTATAATGAAATTTTCTAGTGAAGTACGTAGGTTAAGTTAGGTTAGGTTTTTTGACTGATTAAAATTTAACAATTGTATGTCCGATTTTTGACAGATTTTTTACCGATTTGTTCAATTAAAATTAATGCCATTTTTGTAAAAATTAATATTTCTGATAAAACTATAATGGTACTTCACTAGATTTTGGTATCTTCTTTTAAAACCGTTTTCGTTTTTTGTTCGAGATTGAAAATTGCGACCTGTAGATGGTCGCCCGTGGAGATCATTGAAAATAAAGTTTCCTTTCATTAGCCACTCATCCACCTCCATTTTATTTTAAAATAATTGTTAAACAATTTTTTTTGTACTTCAAGATTTTCATCAACATGTATGAAAAACAGAATTAAAAATCATTAATTTAATTTTCTTAAATAAATTGGAGAAAATGACCCTTGATTTCGTAACGGAAATATTTTAGGGGAAATAACAAATAAAGTTGTCATAGTTACCTATTTTCCTTTTTTAATATTATACTGAACTTCAATCAGAATCGTCTTTTGAATAAAATGATTTATTTTTGCATTCAAAATTAAAATAATTTATGATAGGTACATTAGTCCTATCCGAGGAACAATATAAATAAAGTTGAACCAACTTCCACCTCACATCTATTTCTGGATGACTAATTTATTATTATATCAATATAATAAGTATATGTATTAAATAAAACAATAAGATTAACAAACTAAATTTTTTTATATATTCATTTTTTTAACAAATTTACGATTTGTATATATTATATTTATTAATCATACATTAAGAATGGGGAAAATTAAGTAGGTATACATATTATGCAAATAATAAGTCACGAATTTCGTAAAAATTTTGGTTATGTAAATTATATTTATTTTTGCATTATAAATTATAACATCATCATTAAATATGAATATTGCTGGTTTGCCTTGCTATAGATTGGATATCCTACTTTCCCATTTTATGGAAAATATCTATTTTTATTATAATGATAGGTACTTAATTTTTTTATCTATGTATAAGCCACTTTAACTCCCCACTTCTCAGAGTTGTAGATTCTGATATATGATATATTAACCTATATACTTCCGTTCTTCTCTAAAATATTTTAATACCATGCAGTTGACAAAATCTCTTACACTTTGAAAAAACCAATATATTATATGTAGTATGTACCAATATATCTACTGATGCATTTCTCGATGTGACCCAGACCTTTGATAAAGTATAGCATAGGTAGGTACTTCATAAACTCCTATTCAAAATATATCTTTTCTCGTTACTACTATTTACTATTTAAATTCTATCTGCACACCTCACTGCAGATACATTCAATCCGTTCACGAATATAAATGGGGCAATTTCACTCTGTTCACAAAAAAAAATTTTGGAGCAAAATTGTGTTTTTACTTTCATTTTAAAAATTACTTTTTTTTTTTTGATTATTACTAATAAATTTCTCCACCCCTTTTCCCCGTTCAGGACCTCTATATCCACCTTTGGGTTAGTCATATTTGACATACCTATACTATATTTGCGTACAAATGTAGATACAAATGTAGATAGGTATTAGGTTAATAGGTACTTAAATCAAAATGTAGAGGAACTAAGGTGAAAAAATAGAAAGACTTGCTGAAATAAAGTTCAGAAATTGAATACCTAGGTATTAAGTGTAGTATATAGTATATACAGTGTCACATATATATATTTGATGGTATACATAGGTATAGTATTCTATTTAACAGTACACAGTGTACCTACGTCTACGTTATCTACTACAAATAATATAATATATTATATACAAAATTGTAAATATAAATATTATTGGGTATCTATAGGTACGTCTTAAAATAATACCATAAAAATATTTTTTTGGAAAAAGTCCTGACGTCTTAAATTTTTAGTATTTATGAAATCAGTTTTTTTTTCATTGTAAAAAGGTTATGATTTTTTAGGGAGTTACATTTTTTGTATGACGAAAAATGACTTATTTTCAAAGCAATTTTTCAAAAAGACTAAAGGTGCCTTTACACTACTTCGTGTCGTCCATAATTTAAGACGTCGTGTTAAAATTCAGCCATCTGATTGGCTGATCACGTTGGTTACATTTATAATCGTTCGCATTACCAAATGTTACCGTAGAGTTGAAATTTTTTCAACTTTGCCGTCATGCGGTCACAATGGTATACTATTATCACTGAATCGTGGTCTAAGCACAGAAAATATTGTGTAGTCCGAGTGTATTAATATTATCCATCTTAAATTCTATACTCGACTATTACCTATATTTACTTTTTCTATGTCGACTACTCGAGTCTATATGTAACATATTATAATATTATTATAATATATATAAAAAAATTAAAAAATGACTTCATTTGTTCAGGTATGTTTTGCCTTGCCTACACATGAGTTTTATTTTTTCGCCAACTATTATCATTATCAACCGTAATCAGTAGTTATACTTATTAATTTTTTCAAAGAAAACCCTAATTTTTCGAATGAGTTTTCGATATTTGTAAATATATCTTCACCTGTTGTAGTGCCTTTTATACTGCACATATCTACTAACTCTTCATAAACATTAAACTCCTTGTCTATACCACGCATAAATATTAAAAGTTGAGCTGTGTCAGAAATATCTGTGCTCTCATCGATAGCAATCGAAAAACAGTCTAATGATGGTATGATAATATCTTTTAATTGTGAAAATATATTACTTCCCAATTCCTCAGTTCGCCTCACACATGTTCGAGTCGAAAGGCTGATTTCTTCAAATAGTTTAATTTTTTCTGGACACACTTCATTCGCTACAGCTAACATGCATTTTTTAAAAAATTCAATGTCGGTGAATGGGCGATTGTTTTTTGCTAACATTTCAGCTACTACATAACTTGCTCGTACAGACGACTCGTTACGTATATTTTGAGATTTGAAAATATTTTGCTGGCTATTAAGAGATATTAAAAAATGTTTTATTTTTTTTTTTCTTAATTCACCGGTTAGGTTTTCAAATTTTGCTTTATGCTCAGTTTCGTAATGTCGTCTAACGTTGTATTCTTTTATTACTGTTATTGTTTTATTACAAATTAAACACAATAACTTACCGCTGCGTTCGATAAAAAAGAAACGTTCGGTCCAATCTTCATTGAAAGTACGATGCTCATCGTTAATTTTTCGTTTTGGAGCCATAACACTAATACCTATAAAAATATCACACACAGAACTGAGACGCTTACACCTCACTATAAAATCGATTCGGTAACACTGAAGTCATATTTCGTTGTGAATTGACGTTAAACAAAACGTAGATAACGTGTACAATGTATTTATAAATAATATCGAATTTTGTTTAATAATCGTAAAAAATACCAGTTTTATCTTATTTATTTTATTTTATCAACAAACATAATGTTAATGTAGTATACAATATTTTTGTACTAATTATAAATTGTCATCGCGGGCCGCACAAAATCGCTACGTGGGCCGCGGGTTGCCGACCCCTGCCCTAAATGATTATTATACATTCGTGTTTATTTAGTTGCCTGATCAGTGATATATGTCGGGAGTGCCAGAATTCAAAATTTCAATCAACACCATAGAATTCTTTGAAAAATTAAAATATTGATTTTATGCTCATTATCATTATAATTTATTTGCATATATTTTGAATAATTTTGCTGATTACTTTATATTATAATCATGGACTATGTTTTGAAATTATTGAAATAAATTAATTAGGTACTAACCTATTATATAATGTTCTAAATCCATATCACAAAACAATATATAATACCGAAATGGAACTTTTTTGTTCTTAGGTACCCCACGATCAGCTATACTAAGACTATTATATCAAAAAATAATATTATGTAAATATGTAATGAAGGTATAATCATATTATTGGTAGGTAGCTAATTAATTTTTTCAAATTTACTAGTAGGTACCTATATGAGTATACGTGTGAGGGCAATTTTTAAGAAATGTTTAGAACTATAAAAATGTAATAATTTGAAAACATTTAAATACATTTTAAAAGTAATTCACACAAGATTTGTTAATTTAAAAGTGTCATTGCAGTTTTACAATGTTAATTTTTTTTAAGCTTTTTTAAAATGCAATAACTGGTATTTTTTTAATGAATACATTAAAAAAACCCAAATGCGGTTTATTCCAAAATTATGTAAGGACTGAAGTAAGTACCTATACATTATATATACTTTATATACTTGTACACTACAGTGACGGTTTTACAGGGGGGGGCGATAGGTGGATCGCCCCCCTTTGATTTTTTTATTTTTATTTATTGCAATATTTTTATATACCTATATATGATTATAGTCTATAATAAATTATTCAAAATAAACAATTATGATTCCAATGTTTTTTCTAAACCACTGGCATTGAGGTAAATAACAAATAGTTGTTAAAAAATAGTCTGTACTGATTTATGATATCTGAAGAAATGAAAAAATTTAGATTTGACAAAATCGTATTTTTGCCATTTTTTCATCATTTTTTGGTAGTTTTTCCTTGCGCATTAAAAATCTATTCAGAAAATCGAAAAATAACTTCTTTAAAGTAGGTACTAACTAGATGCAATTTTCTACCGAAAACTGGGTAAGTTTGTAAAGATCGGAGTACCTACTTTTGATAGAAAATTTGTTTAGAGAAAAAAATAAACATAGTAAAACCACTATAGCTACCTCGATACACTCAGAATCTAAAATACTTTTTTCCCGTCGATTTTTTAAATTTAGTTGAACAAATGCACCACTAATGTTATATTACAATTTTTTACAATTTACTCTCATTTTACCTATTTGAACTTAACCTTAAAATTGATAATTTTGTTAACAAAATTTAAATTACTAAAAAAACTCGGATTTTCCAAATTTTTTAAATGTAATTAGAGTAATGTATATTTAACGTTGAATGAATTTTTCAAATTTTAAAACCTAAAATTACTTCTTTTAAGACTTAGAAACTTCAAAATTTTCTATTATTTGCCGACTGCTTTCCGAAGAAACCTTCCCCCTGGAACGGCCCTGAACGAAAATTTAAGGTGTCTAAACTTATATTTAGAAACCAAGAAGTAAAGTGTATGTATGAAATATAAATGAAAACAATTTTTTGCCCCCCTCCCTCAGCGTTTATTAAGAACCGCCACTGGTACACTATATACACTATATACGTCATATATAGTTCGATATGATTTTAAAATATGTATTTATATTATTTTACACAAATAACTATTAATGGTACCATCAGAGAAGTATTAATTAATAAAATACAAAAATCCATATAGGTATACCGTATACATATAAAACATTGATATACCTATAGATATAACAGTGCCGGTGAAAGGGATGGAGGTGAGGTGTGTCCATGCACCAGGCCCCATGCTTACAAATTGGGTCCCGCAAAATCATTTTTTTTTTTTTTTGATTTTTTGGTGTTTTTAAAGGGAATTTATTTATTTTTTTACTTAGGCGCCTATATAATATACTGAGGGTACTGAGAGTAAAAAAAAAAAAATTGCATTAGACCCCGTAAATCGTTTCCAGCTGGCACTGATAGATATCTACCTATAATAATATATACATTGTACTCGTGTATGTGGATCCCAAAATTTAGAAGTGCACCTCCCAGGCACGTTTATAGACGATAATATTTTTTTTTGGAGAGGGGTCGATAATTTTTTTATGAATATTCTAGACTAGGGTGAGTATATTTTGAAAATTAAAAAAACGGGACAATAAAAAAAAAAAAGTTAATAGTAATAATTTTCTGCCAAAATGTTCATAAATCGCTTAGAAAAGTTTGTTATTTTTTTAATGACATAAGTGGATATATATATATATATATCTACCTACTCGTATTATATTATATTATTAACGATAAAACGAAAACTTAACTTGCACAGCATTACACATTTACTCAATAACTCCGTAAACAATAATCGGACTTATCTCGTTCTTACATAGGTATGTATCACAGATACATGAAAAATATCTCTATAAGAAGTTAGATATGTATTGAAAAGTGATTTTCTGAAAAAAGTGGGCTTTATTGGTTGTTGCAGGGAGCCCTTCAATTATCATAGAAATGTAAACATCAAAGGAACAAATTTATACCATTGCACATTGCATACTATCAAAGTGTCAAATTATGCATAAAATTATATAATACACTTTTGAAATGTCGGGATTTTGAATACCTTCCTACGTTACTACCCAATCTCAATTATTTTTACCCCATTTTGGTTATTATAATAACAAAAATATGTTATTTTTTTAGTTTTTAATATTATATAAAATATTATTAAAACAATACAAATTAGGATGAATATATATCAAACATACAATAAATAATATTAAAATACAAAACACAAATTGTAATTAATATAATTATTAAACCAATTATTAATTTATACAAATATTATATTGATAGTACCTATTATATTATAGTATTATAAAGTTCTATAATTATATTATTCATATTTTATATTAAGTCACATTTTAATAAGACTAACATAAATATAGTAACATAAATAATGTTTAAAAACATTAGGTATAAGACATAAGTAGGTAGATAATTGTATTTTAAAACATAAATAAGTAGGTATACCTATTAACAATTATTTAGTTATAAGCAAAGATAATCATTTACTATTTATGTAATCATGAAAATTTTAATTTTCTAATAACATTGAAGTATGTTTTAATTTTATTTATTCTTAGGTACCTATATCCTAAAAAGATATTATTATTTTTTAACATACAAATACAATTTGAATAATAATAAAAGTTGACAGTTACATATTGGGAATAATTATTTTCATATATTAACAATATTAAACATTTAGTGTCAAATAAAAACTTGTTTCTATTTGAACATAAAATATGTATTATATTGTATATCTATAGATAATAGTGCTATACTGCTATTGATTAATCTTTGAAAAAGTATTGTTAATTCTCAAAAGAACATGTTAAAAGTTCTAAATATTTATTTTTTATTCTTGTTTAAAAAAGACTATTTATATTATCAATAAATAATAATTATTGGAATAAAAAATTATAATAATTAAGAGATAGGAACAGTAGAAAAAATATAACGATTCAAGAGCTCATAAAAATCACTCAATAATAATATAACTCTACAAACACAAATTTTTCACATCAGAAATATACTATTTAGTATTTACCAAGATTTGTATAGATAGCGATTATAATTTTAAATGCTATATACAATATACAATATCTAAAAACCATTTAAGATTGTATTAGAATAATATTAATAAATATAACGTTAATCGAGTCAACATTTAAAATCCCATCGGACAAATAAGACTCCTCGAGCTATTGGCAGTATCAACTGGTTAAAGAGTTTTTATTACCCTTTACACATCAAAAACATCAACAAAAACTTTCAAGGTCCCCACCTGTTTTTTTTTTTAAAGTTTTAGTGTAAAATTATACCTTATAAATTATTAATTAATAATAAACTTGATAAAATATATTCTTAAAATATATTTATCGTACTACATTTAGTTACGTATAATTACTATATTAATATTACTGATAATATTGATGTATTATAAAAATAAATAAGTGAATTTGTGATTTAAACACAATATTTGTTTTAAGAATTAATAGAAATGGATAAAATATTAAAAATGTTGTTTTATATTGAAAATTATACACAGTATTTAATAATATATTTGTATAACAAATATATATAATTGAAAATCATACAAGTTTTCATATGAAACAACATTTTTAAGAAATTATTTTAATTGTTTTAAATACGTAATATACATTTTTAAAACTTATTAATCAAAAGTGTTATTATGTAATTTAATTAAATTAAAATGTAATTTTGTTTTAATAGTAAAATACATACATTTTAATATTTGTTCAAAATAATTTACAATTTTATATAGGTAATCAATGAATACATAAATACATAATACAGGTATATTTTACATGCCGGGTAATTCTTTTAACATACAATTTTTCTTTATAAATGTAATATATATTTTTCAATTTTATTGTATAGTGTAATAAGTATATACTACATTTCTGCAACATAAAAATTAAATGTTAACTATTATATATCTCGATGATCTTATTTATTTAATATAGTATTCTGACACATATTATATTGTCTCAAATTTTAACCTATAAATATTGAATACAGAACCAAAAGCCAGAAACCAGAAATATTCTGTAACTGAATATGAGGTTAAAAATGGTAAAAATCAAGACATAAATAGTAGTAAATTGTTTAATTTTTTTTGTAAAAGTATACCATAATTATTTCTGGGATTGAATGTTCAATGAACAGTAGGAAAATAAGTGTTGAAAATTTTATGTTAGAAAAATTATCCGGTTTAATGTTAACATCATAAAAAAAATTGATACATAATTATTTTATTATAATATAAAACATTTATTTTCATTAAATATTTATTGTTTAATTAACATACATAAATAAAAATTACTTCAATATAATATTATTCAAATAGTATAAATATATATATATATAAACATTAGTTTATATATTTGTGCATTGGCTAATATATTTTTTGGTATACTATATTTAAAAAAATCACAGAACTTTTAACAAGGTAAACATTTGAAAAAAAACTACATCATTCATTATGAATAAATTAACATTGAATCCTCATGTAATCACAGTAGGAGATGTACGTCCAGTAAATTGTACCAATTTTGAAATCTCTAGAGCTATCTGTAATTTAAATATGATTTTAATTAATAACATTTAAATAAATTATACTTAGAGGAATGCCAGCACACACATTATATAAAAACATTTTGTGGGTAACTAGTCGATTTTTGGATGAACTTAACTTGAAGAAAAAAAAATTGAATATCTATAATAGCTATATTTTATATACAATTTATTTGATTTTTTCTTTATAAATTAAGTTTTAAGAGAACACTATACCTACTACTGTACTGTACTACTATACTTACTTTCACTGTCTAAAGTTACGTTTTTCCTTGCACAATTGCGGATATAAACTACAATCTAAAATATAGAGTGTAAGATTATGTTTATGTTGTTTTGGTTTATTTTAGATAAATCTACAGTGATCGAGAGAAAATTATAAATTTATCTTTCATCTTACTGAATAATTTTAAAGTGCATGTTTAAGTCTTTATAGTCCTTATTTTAAGGATTAAATTTAATTAAATATTTAATATAAAATAAAGATAAAATGAATAAAAATAATGCTCAAAAGAAACCAATTACATTGAGTTTACATTTTATCAGTAACCGTGTGATCAAGGTGCCCAAACTAAGAATTTGGTTCGTGTTTGTGATGATACAATGGAAAACGTACATTAATCAACTGACAATATAGGAAATATACATATAGTATTCTTTTCTAATTCCGATATAAAAGTGAATTTACCTATCACCAAATTTATATACAAGATCATTATCTATGCTGTAGTGTTGTCTTTTTACCAAAACTTTAATTGTAAAGAAAAATATATCTATTCAAATTATCAGGATTTAAAAATAGTTAAATCTAATAATAAAATTAAAATTTCGGAAAAATTTACGTTTTAGATAACGATCTAGCATATAAATTTTGTAATAGTTAATTAATATTTAATAATCTAATACCAGAATTTAGGGAGTTGTAATATGAATGCCAAACTTATATTTTTTATATTGCCAGTTAGTTAGACAGAGAAACAAATGCAGGTTAGGTTATATAAATTAAGTATTATAAACTAAGGCTTAAAAAAAAAAAAAAATGCAAAGAAAGTAACAATTATAATTCCTATAAATACAGATAGTAAATTAATTCTAGTGTGTGACATCCTCTTAAATAGTATTATAAATATATCTTCAAAATCAATTATTATTATAGAGAAATATGATAGATCATACACTATTTTTATTTTAAATGACATTCACTTATACATACTTGGACAAGAGGATTAAGAGCCACTTGAGCATCTTCTAAAATATTTGAAGTTGGGGGTTCATATGATTCTGCATATAAACGGATAGTAGCACCACTACTGCCAGTACCACTTAAACGGAACACAAATCTAGATCCATCTTCGAATAACACTCTGATACCCTATCAAATAATGAAATAAATACATTTTTAACAAAAATTTTAATTTTATCATGAAATCGTTAGATTACCTGTTTTGTAGTAACACTCTTATCAATTGGATCACAATATTTAAAATTATCAGCTTGTTTAAATATATAAACCTTTGAACCATATATAAATTTCTGGCCTTTAATTAAGGGATCAGTAACTTTTTTTTCTAAATCTGTCATCAATTGGTTACATGGCTCAGATTCACAATTTTCATAATCATATCTTGTAAAGTAATTACGCCCAAAGGTTTTCCAATGATTGGTAAGTATGGTCTCTACAGATTCTCCAGTGTTTGCTAACACTGACAACCAAGCTAAGACAGCCCATATACCATCTTTTTCACGAATATGATCAGAACCAGTTCTAAAAATATTAAAAACAATTTTGATAAATAAATCTAAAAATAATTTACTATCAATAATAATTACCCAAAACTTTCTTCACCACAAAGTGACAAACGACCTGCATCCATTAAATTACCGAAGAATTTCCAACCGGTAGGAACTTCAAAAAGTTCTTTTCCACATTTTGCTGCCACTCTAAGTAATTTTTTTAATTGAATTAATATAATTTTCAACAAATCTATTATAAAATATTTTACCTATCAACAGCTGCACCTGTTGGCATACTTCTTGCAAATCCTTTGACACCATTAACTTTAAAGTAAGGAATACATTCTAGATTATTTGCTAATACAGCCAATGAATCACTTGGGTTGATGAAAAATGCTTTTTTACCAAGAATCATATTACGGTCCTAAAAAAAATTCAACTTTGTATGTAAATTAAAAGAAAAGTACTTAGTATACCTATTTAGTTTGGTTTATTTATTTGAAGTTAGTGCTACCATCATAATTCATCATAAAAAATGTTACTTCATATATAAACATATGTCATGCATGTACAGTCAACTTTCGTTAATTCGAAACTTTCAGTGAAGTAAATACTCAAGCTCTTCAAGATTTAGTGATAATTTAAAATAAAATACACTTGGTAATTCGGAGTAAAGTTTTATGGTAAACTAGCTGCCAACATGCAACAATTTAAAGTTTCATCCGTTCAACTCTCAGCAATTTGAAATGTATTCACTAAACATACTTCTTATAATCTTATCATTAATAATTTACTATTGTGTATAAATTTACTCTCATATTATATATATAATAGCTCTCAGTAATTAAAAATATTTTTTTCCTCTCTAGATATTTCGAATCATTTAGCAATTCGAAATATACTGTACATTAGGAGTCAAAAGCAACTGCCGATTACCATCGATTACCTACATTAAATGCTAAAACTAAAAACATCATAAAGCACTCTACAATAGGAAACAAAACACGAGTCAGTAAGTAATCTATAGTAAATATTAGGGATGGGCAACTCAAAGTAACTAGAGGACCAAATTTTGAAACTGAAAATGATTGCAGGCCAGATATAAAATTATATATTTTTATTATTATATAAAACAAATTCATCAATATATATTTTGTCTATGATAAAACTAATTTCTAAGTTTAATATAATATGTTTTATTATTGAAAATTTCTCCAAGATACAATTTACCTAGCTACTATTACTATATTTGAAGTAAATTGTAGTAAAATTGTAAAGTAATAGTGAAGTTAATATCAGTAAAGTGATAATTTCAAGAAAAATAATTGTGTATTATTTAAAATATTTTATTCGAAAATTTTAAAATCATTAATTTATTGATCTATTTTAGTAATAACATATACATAACAACTTACAAAAGTTATTTTGTTATTTTTCGAAACTTATAAACATATTGTACTGTTTTTTTTTTACTTAAAAGAGTACCCTATATTCTACTCTTGAATGAAAAATCATATATTCAGATCAAACATAATGAGATATATAGGTACATAATTTAAGGCCAAGCTAGAAAGATAATAAATTTAAAGCCATATAAAACCAAAAACTACATTAAATTTAATAGATTATACTTTATTACGTTTAAGAGGACACTATGCCTACATTTGTTGTCTCTGTCTATTTAACAGATAATATAGCAAAATCACACTACACAGAATTGAAATGTCGGCGTTTAGGTTAAATTTAGAGTTTCAACATATATTACAAAATTTAAAGAGAGGAATAATTTTAAGTGAACCTCGTGGGAATTTTCGTAAAATATCGTCTGATAAAAAAGTTAAGCTATTAAAAAATATCAATAATTAAAAATGCCATAACTTTTTTTTCAAACAATATTTTACAAAAAGCCCACGAGGTTCATTCGAAATTATTTTTCTCATAAATTTGATAATAAGTATTTAAGCTCGTAAACTTAATCAAAACGCTATAATTTCAATTGTGTGTTGCATAATTTTACCAAATTACCAGTTTGATAGATGAAGGTCGAAAGTGCGGGTATAGCATACTCTTAATACATTTTAATAACCCACTCAAAAATTTGAATCTTAATGTACCATTATCATCATATATTAATTATATTATTGTTTAAAATGTTTTCTAGTTTAATTTTGATTATTAATTACCTGGATTTTATCTTTAAACCTAAACACACTGATAAATATATTTATTCTATTAGAATATCCAAAGATTTTACAATTTAAAATCATAGTAGATAATTATCAAAATATAAAAACTTACACCATCTCCATCAAAAGCAGCTCCAAGATCATACTCTCCATTTTGTAATGCTTTTACAAGGTCAGAAGCATAGGTGAGATTAGGGTCTGGATGAAGTCCGCCAAAGTCAGTTAAAGGTATAATATTGACGGAATTAGTTGAAGGTGCGCCTAATTCTTCAATAAAAATCTTTTTCACGTATGGACCAGTAACTAAAAATAAAAACATAATTATTTAAAATACAAAAAATCTAAATTATTAATTTATAATAATCTTCATTACACATATAAAATATTTTTTATTCTTACCTCCATTCATTGAATCAATAAGAATATTAAAAGGAGCTTTGGTATCAGATCCTTGGATTAACTTGCGAATAACATCAAAATCAAAAATGCTTTTCATTAATTGAAGGTAATCTATAACGGAGTCAATAATTTCTACTTCAAATTCTTTACCATTAACCTAAAAATAAAATGTTTATAATTAATATTCAAGCCCATAAATAAATGCTTTATTAAATGTATTACTTGAAAGTGTTGTACACAACAATAATCTATGGAGCATTTTAAATTTGGTACAATGCTATAAGAAGTGATATTTTTGGTGATCTCATAGATAGCATTTGTCACGGATTCTGGAGCTGGACCTTTAACAAAAAATCATTGTTAAGCACACTGATATTTTATAGAATGTTGTTGTTGTTGTACAATAAAATATAATCTTTGCCGTTCTTTGCTATATGTTTTTGTGAATTACACACATACAGTCTTAGCTAAATTAAATTAAAAACTATCTATATGTATTAAAGTAGTTAAAACATAGAAAATTATGTAGGTATATTATATGATGCATGTAATTATTGTATATTATATTTTATTACAAAATCAGCTACAAGTAGACTGGTAAGCCAGCTCTATTCAATATACAAATTGTAATTAGAACTTACCTCCATTAGCTGTGTTATATTTGATACCAAAATCATTGTCAGGACCACCGGGGTTATGACTAGCAGTAAGTACAATACCACCAGTTGCTTTATACTTTCGAATTATGCAAGACACAGCTGGTGTTGATAAAATTCCTTTATGGCCTACAATTAATTTTTTCACCTGAAAATTAAAAAATAAAATTATAAATTGACGATTCATAAAATAAATTACATAGGTTTATAAATTAAAATGGTACAATTTTAGTAGGTAGGTACTACAATTTTTTTATTCCACCTATAACACCAGGCATTATTGGATAATGTTCAATATGTAATTTTAGTTTTATGATACCTATCAAATAATTTACATTGGTAGGTACCTAACCTAATTTAGTATATTATGTATTTTTATTACACATTTATACTATCATAATATATCTACTACCACAAAATAATAATATTCTGTGCTACTACTATGATAGGGAATGTAGAGATTATTGTTTTTACATTGTTTTTTTACTACTTATTTGGTGGGTACACTATACCTAACTAATCTAATCAACTTATCTATAGATTGTAATTATTGAATGCCAACTTCAACTTTTTATTTGCATAATATTTATCAATAGTCAATACTTATATAAATATATTTTTAATTCAATTATTATTACATACCTATACTTATAAAATAATTAATAACACAACATATATTATAATGATCATATTAATTATTTAATAATCTGTCAATAGATCATTTAATAGGTAGGTACCTACTTAACTTATATTTTAATATTATAAAATAACAAAATAATTTATGTATCTATAAATAATAGCTCTAAAAATATGTAATATAAATATTTAAAATTATATTTAAGGATGTTTAGGTACCTAATATTATATCCTATATCTAGGTAAGTAGGTACCTATACTGATTCTTATTTTGTAATTTATAAGGGTTTTGAAGAGGATATAAAATACAGGATTAAGTGTGGATGAATGAAGTGGAGAGAAAAGCTCCAGGTGTTTTGTGTGACAAAAGAATCCCTATTAGGTTAAAACGTAAATTTTATAAGGCGTTGGTGAGACCTGCAATGATGTATGAAACAGAATATTGGACAGTAGATAGGAAGATAGAACAGAGAATGAGGTAATGTTAAGGTGAACGAAGTGATTAAAAAGGACAAAATAAGAAATGAATACCTCTATAAGAGATAGATAATGCCTATAGGAGTAGCTTTGATAGTTGATAAAAATAAGGGAGAATAGTAGATTGAAATGGCTCGGGCATGTATTATGGAGGGAAGAGACTGAGGCAGTGAGATTAGTAAAGGAAATTTACCTATGTTGATGGTAAGAGGGGGAGAGAAAGACCGAAAAGAGAGGTGGGGGGATGTGTAGGTGAGTGATATGAAGAAGGTGGGGGTAAATGAAGAAGATGCTGGAGATAGAGTACCTACCTAGGTAAGTGGAAACCTATACCTATTTATTAATAATATAATGCACGTTTAAAAAAACGTGAATATAAAAAAAATTAAAACTGTAAGTACCCACATAATATAGGTAGGTAGGTCACTATTAAAAATTGAAGTTATATTTATATTACGATAATAGTCCATATTATGCAACAGGTCAATTGTAATTATTTGTACAATAATACTATAATATAGATATATGTATATATGTGTACACATGTACGAGAAATTCAGATTAAACATTTAAAAATAAAGATAAAATATGTTTTTTCCTTCCACATGTAACGTGTGTAATAAATAATTAATGGAGCGTGTAATTCTGTGTTAATGGGAAGGTCATGCGGGACTTGAGAAATTGTACATTATAGATAACACAACCATTTTAATATGTACCTAAAAAGGTAAATAATTAAAAAATAATAATGTAGTACCTATATAATATATGGTTCAATTATTATGTACGAGTTGTCTCCGGAAAAATAATTAGAGTAGTTTACAAGTTTTGTTAAAAATGTAACTAGGTAGGTAATACTCACTAATAATACCTATTATCTATATACTATAATCATTTTAAATGGTTTTCGCCAAAAAAAAGTTTCAGACTTAGTTGGTACGCAAATTTTTTTTTTTTTAGTATTATATATAACTACCTACTTTTCTATTTATATTGTCGACTGTTTTCAGATTTTAGTCAGGCAATGGTTTATGTGTTACGATAAAATTTAGGATAATACTATATTAATTTATAATAATATTATAAAAATTTTTTGTAAAGAAACATATTATTAATGAATATGTTGCAAAAGAAAAAAAAAAAAAAGAACGTGCGATAATAGTAAATAGGTACCTACGAATTTTAAAAATAACTTCGTCCCTGTAACGAAGCGTAGTGTACGTATACGAAAATAATGGTTAAAAAAATACGAAAAACACATATTAAACGCACGTATATTTTATTATATTAGTAAACTTTAGAATAACTAAACACGATCGTGTGTATAATGGAAAAGTACGAATTATAAAATAATATTCGGATCGATATGATATTATATTTTGGTATTTCGGGGTCGGGTGTGAATAAAGAACCCCTTCGCGGTAACATATTATAATAATAATATATTATATTATCATCACAGATATACCTATCTGTGTTATTATCGTCGTGCACACATACGTACCCCGTTGGCGGCGGCAATTTTAATTATCAAATCAACGGCCTGGGCGCAGAAAAAACGTCCGTCGCCGCCGACCACCACGGTGCTGCCCGCGGCCGAGGGCTGGACGGCGCTGAACACGGCCTGGACGAAATTCTCCGTGTAGTTGGGCAGCTGGAACACCTTGACGGCCTTGCGTAGGCCGCTGGTGCCGGGCTTTTGGCCGTCGTACGGTTTCGTCGGGACTTGCACAGGTATCATATCGTTTCGATTACGGGCGGTCGAGAGACGGTAATAATATAAACGTTAAAACTAAATAACTAAAACAGCGGCGAACGCAGTACCGGCGGGACGGGAGCCGTGTTCGGGAATGGTACGGACCGCGCGCACTACTACGGCAATAAACGTTCGCGGCCGTCGATTCGCACGCCGCCGTCGGACAGCTGATCGTCGACCGGTGTGTGTGTGTGTGTGTGTCGTGTGCCCGCGGATACTATAATAGGAGGGGGGGGGGAAATCCTCGACCCGTTCAAGGTTACAAAAAAAAAAAAAAAAACGTGACGTCACGGCGACTCGCACGCGTCTATCACGGCGACCGGGATAATATTATTAGCGAATCACGATACGGTACAGCGTCCAGCGTCCGGCGCGGTTCCACAACGGCCGTGTCCGGATAAAGTGAATCTATATAATATTGGCAAAAATATCCGAAATATAGGAAAATACATATTATATATAATTACATATATTACCTACATAATATAATACAAATTGTTTGGTATCAAGGCCGTCCCTTGGAAACATTTTCGGGGAGAGTGAAAATGTAAAAAAAATAATATAATATACCTACTTATCTTCAAAACATAAAAAAGGGCGTTGATTTTTTCTACTATATATAGTTAATTGCCGACTAAACTAAAATTTGACAACTGAACTTAATTTTGCTGACTGCTTTCCGAGGTGGGTGTGTGGGAGAACACTCCCCACGCTACCACTCGGGACGGCCATATATTTTCTGGGATGATAACACAATAAAAAAAATGTATCTAATTGAGTGTTCAAGTATTACGTCAGCACCTTTTTAGACCCCCTCATCCCCTTTGTCAACAAATGTCCGACGACCCCCTTCTATTAAAAAAAAATTTTAAATGAATTAATTAAAAATAAATTAAAAATTTTGGTAGGTACGTATTTTGAATTGAATTTTGCATATTTTGATTTTTTTTTTTTTATTGCCTACTACTGACGTCAGCATGGTTCTAACCCCCATTGCCCTTGTCAGCAAATGTAAGCATACGACAGAACTTCCCCCCCCCACCCTAGGCGCTTATGTAATACTTGAACGCCCCCTAAAGGTAAAGGTGTGGGACTTAAAGCTGCAGGTAAAAATAAGTGTAATATTACCATCTAAGTAATAAAATATAAACTATGTATAAATAATATAATATATAAACATTATAAACTGCACATGGTATAAATACTCGTAATGAAAAAAACATGGTGTATAATATGTTAAATACACACAAAATCGTAATCATCTCTGTAAAATACCTATTACGCTATACATAAGGTATATTTCTATTATATATTATTATCATTATTTATTGATCTTCCAATTTTTTTTTTCAATTTTAATTATTCATTTTCGAGTTATTTGTTAAAATTAAGATATTTCATATTTATTTATTTAACGAAAAAAAAAATTAACTCGATATATTTTCCTACATTGCGGATACATTTTCCTACCTTATATTTTCGAGCGGATATATTTTTCGCGTACCGGATACCTACTTATTATATAATATGTCAATATACGTTATACATACACAGAAGAACGGCCCCCTTCCCCCCCCCCCGAAAAAAGCGCGCAATTTATAATAATGACATTCTTTATTTGTGGTTTGTTTGTGGTTTTGACGCTACATACCCCATTGTCAAGGAGTTCTGTGTAGGCAAGTTTTATGAAATTTCAAGAAAAATGAAAATTTAGTTATTTCTAAATATTTCAATATATTTTAAAAGTAATTAAAAAAAGAAAAATAGTATTGTGTGGCAAAAGCTATTTTTTATTTTATGTAATCACGATATTTGTTAAAAATAATTCGTCTATACTTATATTTAATTTAATTAAATAAATGATTCTACATTGATCTTAGAGCCATAATATAATACCTATTATTCAAAAATTAAAAAAAAACTATATTTCCAAGTGCACTTTTATTCGGTGCTTTTTTTCATTATTTCAAATACGACATGTAATTATAAGTGAACAACTTTTTTTTTAGTATATTTAAACAATTGCAACTCTTTTAGAAATTATTTTTTCGAAAAAAAGCTCCGATAGGTGCACTCGAAAATGTTTTCTTTAATTTTGTTACATGGAAATCTTTCCATTTTTCTAATTATATATTTTTTTCTTTCCCTTTTTTTGAATATTGTATTTTCTTTATTATTGTCTTAACTCCAAAAGTTTTAACTCTATACTTTCAAAACATTTAGAATTCTCAAGGAATAATTGTAGTAGTAGTCAGACAGTTTTGAGAAAAATTGGAGAAGTTTTGGACCTCCTTCAATTCTTCTTCTTATAACAATGTTTCTATAACGGTAAATTATTGCCGTAGTGGCTAGTAACTATAGCAAAAACTGAAGTTTTTATTAATTAAATAGTAAATACTATTAATTATTTTAAGGGCATTTGCATTTCAAGATAAATTACGATTTACAATTTAAAAATGTTAAAATAATAAACACATTTTATCAGTATATTTTTAAATACTCAGTTTATTTTTTTTATTATTGTGTAATCACGATATTTTCAAAAACCTGCACTTTAGTCTGCAATACTCTGCATCTACCGCTCACTCAATTAACTTGAATGAAAGTGGTTAAATAATTTGAAAGATGAAAGTCGTAACTGTGCCTTCTTGAGATTTTTTTTGATTTTGATTACTTGAATATACAGTTTGAATATTCATGTTTAAAATAATCATTTTTTATTTCCATATACATATATAACTAATTTAACTCATAAGCCATTCAAAAAAGTACAGTAAAACTTCTTTGAATATGTAAAGTATATGTATATATAATGTTTTTGCGAAATTGTGTACTGTGCTGTGTGCGTTGACATAAAACCAATTATATTGTTTTTACATGGTAGAAAATATGCGTACGAGTGAATATGATAGGTATTACATCAATCATAAATATCATAATAATTATCTTCGTTTTAAATATAATATATAACTATAAAAGTAATAAAAATGTCAGTTATTTAATTATATTTTTAACATTTTATTATATGTAGGTAATATATAGTTTTTTAAGCGACGTTCCGCACGCTTAAAAAATGTTCACCGAATTTTCAAATTGGCATCAATCTTGTTCGTGACAAAACACGCCTCGAACGAGAAAAATGTCGTGCTTGCCATCAGGAGTTGGCCCGTCGAAACCAGGAGGGTGAGCCGAATCTCATCATTACCTATCAAAATGGCGTTCCTTGTATTCAAAGCTCGAGATCAAAAAACCACTCCCTCACGCTAGTACACCCAAGTACATGACAAAGTCTTTTGTACCATCCCTCGTTTTGGCTTCTATTAAAACTAACATGGATTCCGTACAAAACTTTCTATTCTCAAATGTTATGTTCTATGTTTTAATTAAAATAAACAGGTTTTTAATCTTTACCGAAATCTGGCTCAATTCTAACATTAATTCTTGTGAGCTTATAGTCTTAAAAATTACTGTATCTACAGGTGTGATTGTTTTCCTCTCACTAAAGCCTGCCACACACGTTCCGGTTTGCCGGAGAGGCCGAACTGCGCAGTTTTACCTGCACAGTTTTACCCGAGTTCCGACGACGAAGACGCGACTCCACACACGCTCCGATAAAAACTGTCCGGTAAATCTCTCCGGTAAAAACAGTCCATCACAATATTCACATCATAAGCACAGGTCGTGGCACACACGCTCCGATATGCCTGTGCAGTTATAACTGCACAGGCCAAAAGAATCGTTTTTCGATTCTTTTCCGGCCGCCTGTACAGTCCGCGAAAACTATGCAAACTTGTGACACACACGGTCCGGAAAAACTGTGCAGTCCGACTGCGCAGGCCGACCTCTCCGGCAAACCGGAACGTGTGTGGCAGGCTTTATGTACTCGGCGAATCGGCCGCGGGACATTATACGTGTATATGTACGTATTGGTTCGGGTGGATGTTCGCCGGGTCCACTCGGTGAAACGCGCGTTTTACTCTTCCGTACACGTGCGCCCCCCCCCTCCGAGACTTTGGACATGACTTTCGTGTACGATCAATTTCTTCATCGGATATACGTACGTGGGCGAAATGACCCCGGGGCGAACGTACGCGCGTCGGCATATGTGTACGGGATGGCGGTATAGAAAATAAAATGGCGGGCTGCCATCCCCCGCGGTCAAAATACGCGGCGTGTGTGCGGCCGTCGCCATGGTCACCGTACCACCCTCGCGCGCTGCGCCCCCGGACACGCTGCAGCAATCGACGGAAGTCCGGGAACCGCTCGCGTCCGGGGTGGGGGGAGGGGTGAGAAGTGTATCGCGCGCGGCATGTATCCGCACATAAAAAACGCCACGCACACGCGTACATTATATATGTATATATATATGTGTGTGTGTGTGTGTGTGTGTGTGTACACGGCGTTATATATATAGTCGCCCCTGGCTGCCGATATATATAATAAGCATTTGTCGTTTACTATATATATATATATATATATGCGTATAAGGTCTCTGGACTCGAATACGGAATGCATTTTTTTTTTTTTTTTGTTATCTGGGCCATCGCCATATAGAACACGGCGCTATTTTTCCGATCGCGAAATTCGATTTATATATATATATATATACACACATCAAAGAATTATTTAAATGAGAAACTTTTATTTTTTGCGGTTTATCATTTTTTTACTTTTATTAGCATTTTTGACATTTTTATGGCGTACTTTTATTCACGTTAAGTGTATATTTATACATTTTACGAGTTTATATAGGTACTATATATAGTAATAAAAAATGAGGCAAATAAAATACTAATAATTTGGATTCGAAAATATATTATAGGTAGGTGTATTCAAATCAATTTTTAAGATTTAAAGAACTACCTGTTTTAACTATATAATATAACGCACGTCTGTAATTTCGATACAACCGTTGACTACGTCTACGTCTGTATACGTTGTATTTACATTGTGTTCCCGGAATTATGTTGCAACATAATTGTGTTGCTCGATTAATCAGAAATAATAATAGTTTATTAGTTGGTGTTTTGAATGCAATATTTTTATTTTTTTTTTTTTTTGCGTCTCTATCACATTATTTTGGGTAGAGAAGTCGAGCAGTAATTTTGGTGTAAAGAACTTTTTTGATAGCATATCGATCATAGTTGGTATCTTAAAAAGGTTTTTTTTAGATTTTCCAGCAATTTTCTAAAGTGTAAAGGAAAACTATCTTCTATAAATGCAAATAAAATAACAAATAAAGCTATCATGATAACCTTTTTTTTTTTTTGTAATAATATACCGAATTTTGATCATAATCGTCTCGAATGTAATATGGTTTATTTGCAACTTCCACCTTCTATATTTATTTGGAACATATTATTTAATATTTATATACAAAATTACGAATATCAATGTATATTTTTTTTATTTCCATCAACAAGTTTTAAATATCTTATTGGTTATTATACTATAACCCATTGAATAAGTGATATTACAAAAATGTAGGTAAACATAATAATATTTTCGTAGATGTTATTTTGTATATGCTTCAAATGTTGATACAAACAAAATTTAATAACAATTCCATCAATTATATAATAAGAATCGACTAATGAACTAAAAAAGAGTAAATCGCTGGTTAGTAGGTATATAGTGTATATTATATTAAATTTGAAAGCAATGATAAATTATTGCATTCAGTAAAAAACGATTCTAAGCGAATTCGGTATTATTAAAAATAAAATAGGTAACCATATGATAAACTTAACTAGATTTTTACTAAACTGAATTTACCATCAAAAATCTACTTATCCTAATGCTTCTATTGGGCTTTCTCTAAAAGTGCATAAACACAAAAAGAAAAATAATAAAATACAGATATATGTTAATCGAAAGTAAAAACGTAAAACTTAGTATTAGGAGGGGATCTTCACTCGGTTAGACGTCATATTAATATTGAATGTTTTTTGATCTGCTATATATTCTCATTATCCAAATAAACATTATAATAATGTACACTTACAATAATTCAGAAATCGTATTCTTGTAGCCAACAATGAAAATAAAATATAAACTACATATAATAATATCTGCTAATTTCAATCCATTGAATCTAAAATGTATATTATGTGTACGGTGTATCTATAAGTCATACACCGTATATAAGGTTTTTAGTTTTTCTTCTACTCTAAGGAATGTACTGAAAAAAAAAAAAAAAATGTTTCTATCGATATCATATACGCATACAATATCAGAGCGCCTCATCGACTTTTTCTGGTCGAAAATTTGTTCACAGAGAAAAAAAAAAGTTCGGTTGAGTTCATAACCTAAAAATAAATTGAAAGACGTGGTACAGTGAAATGTGGAAATTATTCAAATATATTATTATATTATACGGTTAACATCCGAGTGAGATTTGGTAAGTATATTAATTATTATTATTATCCTGCAGCAGGATAATACCGCAACCGCGGTGACACTTTATCGAAGGTGAAATCGTCATTCATTAGACGCATATTATAATATATACTATTGCCGTGCTGCACGTCCGTCAGAATTATAATAGCTTGAAATTTGTTTCCCGAGGGTTTTATGATCTCTACGACAAACATCGCGTAACGTCACAGCGGAGGGTCTTCGCGTGTGTGCTTGCGCGTGTCATCATTAATTCAATACGCTAATAGCGATATTATAAAATTGCGTGCCACTATGTGTGTCGGTCAGGGAGTAATAAATTTCACCGAATCCACCCCGGTATATAACACGGTAATGGTCAATGGTCCGGTACAAGGCACGACCCTTGACCCTTGGCCCTTAGCCGGGTGCGGTCAGCCTTTTTTTTTTCCATCTATTATTATTATTATTATTATTATTATTATTCCGTTCAAAAACCTTTTTGCGCGTGTGCACAAACACAACGCCCTTCTGCGTAGTGCAGGGTACGCACTCCGCCGCCGCGGCTCGTCCCTGTTGCAGCCGGGGGTCATCGCGGGCGGCGGACAGTCATTAATAATAATCATTTCCTTACCGTCGACCAACAACGACAACATCGAATTATTCACGAAACATTAAGTCGGCCGACGAAAATATTTATTGTATAGATAATATTATACAATATATTATGGCGCACGAGCGCCGGACAACCGGTTTCACTCGGTTAATTGGCAGATTACAAATGAAAAAAACTAATTCGAATGTAAATAACGAAGGAATACACGAATGAATAGCGCCCGCGAGCTGAGGACGTCCGAAAATCCTTGAAATGTCTATAATGTATAAAATAAATGTATATAAATACGTGAAAAGCGATTTGAATATATATGCAGGGCCGTACTTCATGCGAAAACCTTGAGTAAAGATTTTCAAAAGCAAGTGTTAAAAAAAAATCTTCTTTAAATAATTGTTTTCATTGTGGAATCCAATGAAAAAATCAGCACGATTATTCCAACTTTTATCAAAAATATGACGTTAAAGGGATTATTATTCTTCTATAATGATAGATATTTATTATTTCATAAATTAACCAACATGACGTTAGACATACCATATAAGTACAAAGTTTTTCTGTATTTTTTATGGGATTTGTTTTGGCTGAAATTGGACCATATTGGCAACTATCTACTCGTATATAACAGTTACCATACATTCCGTTTAATTTAGCATTAAATGTATATAAACATATTATAGAACGTCTTATACAGTGTCGATATTATTGTACGTGTTTCATTATTATAGGTATAAAGTGATAATAGTGCACACTATGCTATTTATTCAATTAAGTGATAACGTGTCATTTAATTTTCCATAAATTAAATGATTAGAATAGTGTAATACTATTATTACGTTAATTATTATTATACGTGCGTACCATGAATTTGTGGTGAAAAGTTTTGTGTTGTTATATAAAAAAAGAAAATCGATTAAAATATGCATATACACAACCTCTAAAAGTTTTGATTACAGTTTCAACATTAGCATTCGAGTGATAATCTACGTACATTTTGAGGCGTTTAAAATAATTAATTATTCTTTTTACGTACAATGTAAATATGTGTTAAACATATTATGGTAGGTATACTATAATATACTCGTATTATATATTATTGTCAATGTAAAAAATATTTTTTTAAGCCATAGCTGAATAAAATAAAATGAAAACTCCTGAAAATCGGACATAGAAAAATATCTAAAGAAAAAATCATTTTTTTTTTTTTAAATAAAATCAATGATAACATTTAAATTTTATGAAATCTTGTCTTTTTTTATGTAATACTTATTATAATTAACACTAAAAATATAATCTCACACGTGACATATCTATTGGTTTGCCCATTATCGGAGTTCGTTTATAAATTGATTAGATTTTGAACTGTTTTTCACGTTATTGGCACATATTCGTATAAAATATATAGGTGTGATTGGTATATTTTGCGGTTTGTAATTTATATCATATTAATCATTGTAATCTATTGTGATGAATTTATCTACATTTATTTTTTATAATTTGATTTTTTAGTACTTATTAAAAACAATATAGTTATTATGTATTTAATTGGATCCTGAATACAGAATATTAAATAAAAATAACATCTAACACCATATTTTGTATTATAAATAATTAACTGTATTATGCATACGTAACACAAAATTTTGTTTTTATTTCAGATGTTATGTATATTATATGTTATATATAAGTCTATACTTATTTAATGATTATGTTTTACTATAGAAATTGATTTAATACAAATACAAGTATACCCAAAAACTTTTTAAAGTAAATATCTGTTTAAATAATAAATTTAATTTCACTGCATCTGTTAAGTGTATACAATGAATACTTATTTAATATTTTGAACTATAAACTATATAGATATTATAATAATTAAATGTCATAATATATAATATTATAGATATTATAAACTTTCACTTTCAAATTTTAATGCGATCTCAAACATATCAAAGTTACCATTAGTCATTAGAATATAACCGTATTACCACCAATTTGAAGTATACTATAAAATAGTATAAAATGTAGTCAAATAAATACATTTTTATTATTATAGTATTATAATATATAATTGTAGAAAACAAATTATCATACTATGATATACCTAATATTAAATAAACCTGTTGTAGTATATAATATTATCATATAATTTTTAAGTATAAAAATTATATATTTATATAAAGTTATAAAAATTCATGTATGTGGCAATGTAGAATTGATTATTATTCAAATTGAATTGGTATTGTAATAACTGCAATTAACAGTGTTAGATATTTATGATAGAGCTAACTAGTTATATCCAAAACAGTTTACGTCTGCGAATAATGACCCTATTTACAAAATATAGTAAATTTGTTTTCACAGATAAATGGGAATTCTATTATAAATGTATGACAATTGACATTGGCCATTATCATTAAAGTAATATTAATTAATAATTTGTACATTACGTTAGTTAAGGAGCTTGGATATATGAAAAAATCTATTACATAGAATAATTATTATACTTTGATGTAAGATGTGTTATTACTGTTATTAGAGCAAGTAAAATGTTATAACATATAACCATACCTTGATTTATGAATAGTAATTAATCCAAGAAGGTTTACGAATATAAATTGTTACCTAAGGGGGAAGATGAGCTCCGAGAATTATTATTTTAAGTATAAGAGGCCCCCGAGGCCATGACCATTAAGGGAAACGAGTCCCACATTTAAATAGGGCAAAGTTGAATTAATGTCAAAAATGGAAAAATACTATTAGGTATATAGAAAATGGTTATAGCAGCTCTTGTACAAAAGTTTATAAATAGCAAAATAGTACTATTATCATCGAGAAGGTGAAAAATTAATTAAATTAAAATTCTGTAGGTACCTACCTAAAACAATTTAAAATAAATTCAGGCAAGTTAAGTGCACTTTATAAATATTCCGATATATTCGGTAAATATAGGTAAGTGCACATATTATAATACCTACTGTATATTACATTATATATAATATTTTTTAAATCGTATATTTTCCAATACTTATATTATATGAAATAAATATCGAATACCGTTATATTATGTTAAATATTATATTAAATGTATAACATATTATTTTATTAAATTATTGTATTGGGTTAGGTACTATAGCAGGGCAGGCTCAATAAAAAATATGTTTCTAGGCAAACCCAAATGTTGCTGCTCTTAAAATAAAATTATTTTCGATCCCCATAAATAATTCTAGAATTTGCCGACAAACGTACAAATGACTGCCCAAATAAGGGGAAAAAAAAGGTCAACTTTTGTATTACATAAAAAAACTTTTGAACGCCGCTCTATAGGCTGGTGCATAGCTCGCCTATATCTTGAGCCGGCCCTGGGTACCGCAGTAACCAGCTATACCATAAAATAAAATGGTTGCGATATGAAACAAAGCTTATGAAAAACTATTGTAGACATATAAAAATCAATTTCAATGTCATTGCCATGATTCGAACATCATTTTATTTAATTTGTATTTATTTAAATAATGTCATTCTACAAAATTAATATATAGATACTATTTACCGAAGTCGGTATGCTGCGATTTAATCGCACGTAAAATAATTGTCAGAGAGGTGGAAAAATGGTTGGAAATTTTCTAAAATTCAACATTTTGGGACGCTTTTGCACATTAAACTCGCGGGTAACGCGACAATAATGGAATATATACGAAGAACTGGAATGACGACGGTGATAATATATACGCATGAAATTAATTGTGACTGGGTAACTCCTTAGATTTATGGAATAGCTTTCATATATATATATATATGCGCACGGGAAGGGTTAAAGGGTGCCTTTGATGTGTATTTGCCCGCGAGGGTGACTGCGTGTATCTACGCCGAGAAACCCTTAGGGGTATTTTGTAAATTAGTTCCAAGTGCAAACATGGAATTCCTATTGTTTTTGTTCTACTACATAATAATACCTATACATATATATATTATATATACGTCTTGCGTATTTTAAATATACTGTAGTTCTCGCAGTCACATGCAAATGTTATCCGCATATATAAATATATATATGTATACACGTAGTGGGTGGTTTTTGTGCGGTATTCAATTTGCATAAATACAAACGTCTTAATGTCGACATTGCGATTTATATGGTTTGACGTGTACAAAAAAAAAACAAAAAACAAATATACACTTATAGAATTTTGGATAATTAAAAACATACTATTTAAAGTAGCACGATTATGTAAAAAAACACTCGAAAATCGAAAAAATTTTTGGGCCTGTCCGGGATTTGAACCCGGGACCTCTCGCACCCAAAGCGAGAATCATACCCCTAGACCAACAGGCCGCCGTGTAGTAGTCGAGCGGAACGTCACGATTAATATTATAATAACTGGTCGACGACTTTCCTCTCTCTTTCACTTGGTCAGACCGGTTAAAACAAATCAAAACGAGGCATAAAAAAAAATATTATAAATGTGCAATAAAAAAATTGTTCGGGCCTGTCCGGGATTTGAACCCGGGACCTCTCGCACCCAAAGCGAGAATCATACCCCTAGACCAACAGGCCGCCGTGATTGAATGTAGGCAACAATCACTATTTAGAATGGTATTCTTATGGTTACATACCTGCAACGAAATAAAAAAAAAAGTGAAAAAAAAGTGAAAAAATCACCTGGGCCTGTCCGGGATTTGAACCCGGGACCTCTCGCACCCAAAGCGAGAATCATACCCCTAGACCAACAGGCCGCCGTGTGTTTTTAAGTCATTTGTACTCTTTTTAAATTCCTTCCAATACTTTCACATAGTATTAACTGTTATACAATTCGGAGTCCCCCCTCATTTAAATTTAATATTAAATCGTCCGATTGACCGCAGTCCGCAATAACGACTTCATGATTACGTGGCAATGAATTATTTTTGGACCGTTCACTTTAGATTACAACTCATATATTATTCTTTAATCTTTACCTATACCTAGTTATACCTACTGGGTATAAAAATACCTACCTACCTATTTCCATTTTTTTAAAAATTGTATCCATAATATTATACATGGAAATTATCTCGTATTTGTTTAATATAAAATCTACAATGCTACAATCGAAATTGTACCATTGCAATTGGTAGGTACCTATATATTTTGTGGTAGGTAAGTATAGTTGATTGTTATTTTATTGTTTGCTATGATATCTATTGTCTACATTTAAAGAATTACAATACCTAACTATAACATTATGTTAAAGAAATAAAAATTATTTTACCCGTTAAGTTATATGCTTGTACAGTAGGTAGATATATATTTATAAAGGTAGGCATATCTAAATAGATGTCTATATATATATATATATAGGTATAATATAATTTATTATAGGTATCTATAATTTATATAGATAATGCCTACCTACATACAGTGGCGTATTTTCAATTTTTATCAGGGGGGGGAGTATATATTGTTTCGGTAGGTACTGCAATTTACCGATGGATGACAGTAATTAATAGTTTATTCGTAAAAGTCTAAAAATGGTCCTAAAAAGAAATAATACATTTTGATTATTTTTTTGCTTCTGAGAGGGTTCAGAACCCGGGACCCCCCCCCCCATAAATACGCCACTAGGTACCTATATATATTTCTACTTTGCTGATAAATTTATTTTTGCATCTGACATCATATCTCATGTCTATATACATATCGGGCGACTCCGTTTTCCTCCAAAAGAAAATTACATATTTTCTTATACAACCGTTTTCCGCAAAAAAAGAGTTTTTCCTTATTTCATTTATTGCTTATTGGTATTGTGATTATAGGCACATCATTATTTGTATACCATCAAATTTACCGCGTTTTAAAAAAAGGAAAACTTAAAACGTTGTAAATTCTTTGATACACAATATTTTACAAAAAGGATATGTAATTTTCTAGAAAATATTCACCTTTTTAAAATTGGTAATAGGTGTTTTAACTCTAATTTTTACGTAAACACCACATTTATGGTTTTGATTACTTAAAATAATTTTGCCATATTGCCCATTAAATAGACGGAGACAGCAAATGCGGGTGCGACGTCCTCTTAAGGGTTAAATAATAATTTAACAGCAGTATTCCTATAATTTATTGGTAAAATTTTTAATTTAATAATTTTCATTCTTTTCGGAATATTACATTATTACATTAGTATTATATGCAATTATAAATATATATATATTATATACTATATGTCTATATATATAGTATTATAGTAGGTCTACCTATAGTTTTGGATGTAGGTGACAAGAACATATGATAAGAAACATAACTATATACCATAAAATAAATAAGTATAACTAAGTATATAAATATATAATACACAGTAACCTATATATACGAATAGGTTAATCAATATTATATGTAATCAAATATTATAAATTTAGGACCTATTACATATTTATTTATTTTATTTTATTACGCCCGATATTATTATATTATTAAAATTATAACTATTAAAAAAATATAGGTAAAATTTCAACAATAATTTTGTGTTTATAATATTTTAATACATATATTGGAATTCTTTATAACATATTTATCTTGTAGGTAATTAGCATATATATATTTTTCTAAATCAACTAGGTATATTATATTTATTGAACTTTATGTACCTATGCACCTAATAGGTATTACCTATAGGTACAATTTAAATAATAATTCGCATTTACTTATAATCGTGATTAGTGATGACATATTAATATGAAAAAAATAAAAAATTCAAAATTTATTTTATATAATCGTAACTTACAAGACCACATTTGTTTTATATTGATGTGAAGAAATTAGAAGACATAACAAAAATAGTTATATAATAATATTGGTATTTAAAAAATATAAAGTTTACTAATAGTTTAAGAGCAAACTACTATATCTTCAGAAATACATAATCAACTCTATTTCATTACATTATGGTTATACATTTTATTGAATAATACGAAAGTAATAAATAAGTAATCAAAATGAATCATTTTATAGTCTTTTTCTTTAAAATTTACCTGCAATTTTTAAATGTTTTATACATAATGGAATGGGGATCTTCATTTGCCCGATATTCCTAAAATTACATGCCGTGTACAACATTTGAGTAAAATTTATATAAACACCTATCTTCTTCTTCTCCTTCGCCTTCTCTCCCAATTATTTTTTTTATATAAACACCTATAATAGTTAAAAATAAATATAGGTATATTATAAAAAATAAGAATTATATATCAGTGAAATGTATATATACTATCAGAGTCGTAGCAAGGGCTTGGCGAAACTGGCCCAGGCTAAGAACGCAACAGAAAAGAGGGAACAAAAATCGAAATTCAGTAATATCTATCCCTAAATTTCTAAGATTGGGGTTTAACGTATATAATCTTGTACAAGTAAGTTGATGACTTTCTTTTTTTGTTTATTAACTAGATTTTTAAGGAATGGGGGCGTAACTCCAAAAAACTGATGAAATTTTTTCCTTATTACCAATTTAGGGGCGGAAATTCGGTTCTTTGCCAAGGGCGCTATCGAATAAAAAATTATTATATAAAAAGAAAATTTGCCTAAAGTATTCGAAAAAGAATATTATACGTAACAAGTTTCGACCAATGGCATCATCAGACTTACGGTCGAACTAGTATTTACCCTTTTATTTTATATTTATTATATTTTAATTATAAAAAAATTATATAATTTAATAAAATATTGTATTTATATTTTATCATATAAGTACTCGTATATTTTTTTTCTTTTTAATGACAGTATTGAATTTTTTAATTTTAAATATATCTACAATAGGTGCATCGTTCTAGTGTTTAGGTATATTTATATTTTATGGATATAACTCAACTCATTTTATACGTGCAACCAAAAGAAGTACACCTAAAACGTAATTAATTTGCAATAGGTACTATACTTATGTATTTGACGTAGTGTTTCACAGGAAATCAAATACACAAACATTTGTAATAAATTCACCCAAACAATTTATACTGTATAGTATTAAAGGAACCTACTCAAGTAAATTCCTACTCAGGTAAATTTTAATAATAATATATAATATAGGTATAAAATTATATGTATTATATAAAAATTATATATAATATATATATAAGTATACTTACTTATGTATTATACTATATTTATATATGAATAATATACGACACATTGATTTGTACACTGATCCAAATATATCTGTGATTTCAATAAAAATATTGATTAATTTAATTTAATAATCTTGTTAATATACGTCCAATAAAATGTTTGTTGATTTAGAAATGAAATATTTGTTAATTTAACAGTAAAATAACAAAACGTATTATTGATTTAACTATATATTTTATCAATGTCTCGGGTAAAATTGTCTAATTGAATACAAACATGTATTTGAATTAACAAATATTTTGTGTTTCTTTCTTTCTTCCTTCCTCTTCGTTGCACAAACGCTCATTGGTCAATCAAAATAGTCAATTTAAACGGAACATTTTTTTCAATTATTTATGTATTTTGTGAAATTTACAAAATGAATTTGTTATTGTAAACACATTTTTTACGGATTTTACAATACCTATATATATTAAAATAACGAAAATTATATTATTTCAAGAACGTTTGCTGAAAATTTGATTATCGCGTATTGCTAAATAATTGTATACCAGTGATAATATAATATATATGTTGGGTTCAGTGTACCAATACGTTAATCGGTATCATTAAAAAAAAAACCAAAAATAATTGTCTTATACGACATAATATAATAAAATAATATTTAAGTACCGCGGTGTGTATACATTTTAATGTTTTTCATTCTACCATAATGTGGAATGAAAAACGCATTTGGTGAAATACACGGTGCAGTATTCTTCCAACACGAACCGGAAGAGCGAAAATTAAAAATACGATATATATATATATATATATACCGTTTGTAATCGATATTATATCATTATACGATATCATGTACACCGCAAACAATAATAAATATACATTCGTATAAATACACTGCGGTATTTCGTGTATTGCGCGCGTGTGCTTTATTGATGATATTTGGACAAGGCGCTCGATTGTGGGCGGTGGAAGAGGTCAAGGGTGTCTGCACGAGGGCGATATACATCCCCCGGAAAAAACGCTCGCGTGCGGTGCTCGGCCAAACTGGTTTGGGGTGTTTTACCGTAAAAATAACAAATAACAATATAATAAACGATCGGAAAGCAAGCGTTATATATAACATATAAATATACTGTATAATAATATATATAGTGTGTGCACTACTCACCGCGACCATCCTCGGCGTGCGCGTTCCGTGTGTCCGCTGTCGTCGACACGTAATATTTAAATATGCTCTTCGGTGCCGTTTAACCCTTTCCGCGCGGTGTTTTTTCAACCACGTCGATCTAAATTCGCCTTTTTTTTTTTTTTTTTTTTTTTTCACTCTCTCGTTTAACCCTCGCCCCCCCGCCAACACACGGCCACGCCAACATTCGCGCCCTTTACACACCCTATATACGGTATGTACATATATATTATACCACCGCGCCACCGGTTCCTCCCCGCGAGAGTTATATAGCACGTCGAATGCCAAACACAGCCTCCCGGGATCGCGAATTTGCATACGACCAGACACGCACCTGGATCGGCACAAAGATCCGTTAGAATCTCACATAATATGTATATTATGTATACGACCTAGAATCGCCTAATATAATATTACACGGTATACCTGATATCAGTGGCGGTTCGTGGGTTCGTTTAAACGGTGGGAGGGCGATTAAAAATTATTCGTTTTTGAAAAGCGTACAATCCAATATTCATTATGTACCTACCCGTTTAAAAGGTATTTATCAAACCAAAATTAATATACCATATAGAAAAACGAAAATATAAATACCGAAAATTAGAAAATAATAAAACTTGTACGTTTTATATTCAGAATTTAACCGTCTATCCTTCATTTCACTATAAATAGGTCTTCCTGCAAGTTGTTTTATTTCAATAATAATTGTCCGTACAATAATAATATAATATATACACCATAGTGATAAAATAATATAGGTTTGTAGAAACGTCTATACGCGTCACGAACACACAGTAAATACACGTTAACTTATTCCGTATTGTTCCGCAGTCCACATGCATGTCGGGGCGACTATTATTCGTATTGCTCCGGCGGGCCGTATTATTGCCGAATTCTCCATCCTATGTTTTTGTGTTTTGATCGTAGTTATGACGGGCGATTGTCAACGTCGCCCCAGAGCCGAGCGCTGTTTGATACTCGATAACCGCGCAGATGAATAATAGGTACTTACGTGGGCGCCCAATGGGGGGGGGGGTCAGGGGGACATGTCCCTCCCCTGGAAAATTTCAAAAACCATGTAAAACGAGATTTCTGTGAACAATTTGGGTAATTTAAGTATGAAAATATTAGATACGTGATTAGATTAACCACCATTGTCACTATTATATGAACTTCATAAATATATTTTTCATTGTTCCTTATCTGAATTTTTAAAATATTGCATTTGGTATTTTGGTACACAAATCATTATGAAGTACCTACCGATCACTCGGATATGACACGAGCTTCAAAATCTTTTGTTCTCGTGAATCACGTATTGGGTACTTTGAACGCATGTGTATCTAGTTAACCAAGGACCTAAGTGAACGTCACCCAACAACTTGTCACAAACAAACACATTCAAATTTAAGATAACGCGTTGTTACTGTAATCTCTTTATGGCCGTAAAACCGTAAACCGTTCCTACCGTGACACTGTTTTTCATATTGCCATTAAAAAAAAAAATGACTGCTATAAGTAAATTACAAAAATATATATCTACTCTAAATAATAATATGTACCCTAAAACGCCAAAAGCCAGAAACAGAAACAAATTCTTTGTCCGTTCATGAAGATAAGTTAACAATTAGGTATTATTTATTGGGTACCTACTACCTATTACCTAATGTAATATAATATAGGTGTAGGTAAATGAGGCGGTCCATAACAAAACCCGTCTTATCCATTTTTTTTGAAATTGACTTTCTGACGCTTTTTATATTATGATTATCATGTGCAATAAAATACATGATAATATCTTAAAACTCATCGTATCCCATAGAAAATCGAAATAGAAAAACACGTGTTATAACAAAACTCGTCTAATCCAGATAGCCAATCAGATTACGATGTTCTCCTGTTTATAAGAGTTGCTATTAGAATTTTGTTTACTTTTACAAAGTTTAATACTGTTATTTCAGCAAGTTTTGAATGATTATAAATATTAATTTAAATTTTTTTTAAAAGGTAGATGTTATTATGAACAATGATGTTGTTGTCAAATAACATTATTTATCTAACAAAACCCTACAAAAAAATTCATGAAATTCATAATTTAGTCATCAGTAATAGTGTTATATGGTAGATAATAATAAAATAATTAAATTGTAACAAGTTTTAGTCTTATTAAGTTTACATAATATGACAAATTGGTATAAATAGTACCTATGTCCTATACCAAGAGACATAATTTATTAATTTTTATTATTAACTTTATATTATACTAGGATAATGTAATGAATAAATGTTTTTTTTATACAAATTTGTGATAGTAAGCAAACTAGGTACCTATATAAGATTAAAATTTGTTACTTTTTAAATTGTTTTTAATATTATCTTCTATGTACTATTAATTATTAATAATTTATTTACGAAATTTATGACAAAATTCATGTTTTCCATTTTTCATTTGAAATTTTCTCATGATTTGGTAAATATACTGTTATATATAGAAATTGATAAATATTTTAAATAAATATCTTCAACAATATTGAAATAAAATTCATTATAATATGGTACCTATATTAATAATAATAATACCTATATGATATTATTGTATATTGAAAAATATATTTTGAAATTATTTTTGGTTCTACAACACACTAAACAACTCAGCATTTTGAATAAATACAAATTGACAGAAACAAAAATTAAAAGAATAAATATTTTGAAATTATAACAGAATAGTCAAGAGATTTCGTAACGGCGGTTATATTATCCAGTGAAGTTAAGTTATCAATCTATAGGAATTACCTACCTATACAATGTGATCTAGCGGAAAAGTAATACGTAATGACTCTTGGTACGGTTTGTCAACCTATCCGTGTTGAACTTCAAATAACTACACAGTCGATATAGGGAAAGCCATTTTTATATTACTTTATGATTGTACCTTGTGCACAAGAAGTAGTTAGTGACATAAATTAAAAAATAGGAACTTTTTATTAGCAAAATGTAAAGAAAATGTAGTAAATCCAAAATGTAAGGGTATATCAATAAAATACTCTTATAACTTATTATAATCGTTTGTTATAATATTACCTAAGTGTATTTATATATACGTATATGATTATTCCTTTGCGATTATTATCATAATAGTATCGTTATTTAATGATACTATTATTATAAATAATCACTAGTTTGAACAACAACATCTACCGGGTGCAACTCTTTTTCAGTGAGACACCTTCCAAATAAGTCTGATGATTTTAAATACATTTACTATGAAGTATAAAAACTATAATATAGGTTGGTATACTTACTCTGTGAATCAGTCAGTCGAACTTACTGTTCTCGGGTTTTTTATATAACTATTAGGGAGTTTTTGCAAAACAGACGTAAAACGATGTAGTAAAAATAACGTTCGGTTTAACTAGACGTTAAAATATTTAGCGTAACACATTAGCGAAACATTTAGTTTTTGCATGCATTGCATAAAACTAAATGAAATAATTTGTATTTTCTTATCAGATGTGATGTATGATAAATCATAATAATTAACCATAGATATAAATTTTCTTTAACATCTATGTAATAATAACCGATCAGCAGGCACGATGAATCGATTTACTGTACCCGCTAAATGATTGAAAATAACCGATTACGATAATAAATTAATAGTACCTATTTTCGGAGCATATGCGCACACAGACATATTTTAGAAAATAACTCTATATACGTTATTTTTAACCGGTGTTGTGCAAAAATGAAAAATCGCAAGTGGACTGTAGAATAGTTGAAAAAAACAAAGGAAAATACGTATACTGTCGTAACGCAAAATAGTCCAGGGAATTTAAAAAATAAATTGTGCTTAACTGAAAATTATGGAGAAAATGTTTAGCTTATTATATATTAGTTTATATCAGATTATCAGTTATCATAATATGCAAAAATGTATCATGTAGGTGTAAAAGAAGATTCATCGAATCTATGACGACTCCATATATATAAATTAAATAAATTTAAGATAAATTACTGATTTAAGATACTTTACAAAAATATTTTTAATAATTAATGCGTTATTTTTGTGAAAGAAAATGAATAAATAAAATTAATTTTTTTTTCAATAATTCATTTTCAAATTACATTGTAAAAATTACGCTTTTTAATTGTGTGTGTTAGGTTATATTCTTGAAAAAAATATATAGGTAGGTATGAACTATATCTATAACGAGTTCTAAATAAATTTTAAATTTATAATAATATTATGTTTAGCTTAATTTAGTTATCTAAGATACACGAAAACTCGGTAAAACAAAACTGTATAGGTACCAACATTTTTTTTAAACCTTTCAATTATCGATTTCAAATAAATTTTGAAATACGTCAAACATTTTTCTTCGAGAATTAAATTAAAAATTGTTCATGTTTATTAAACACCACGTATATATATATATGTATATTAATAGTATAATGTAAAAATTAAATAGCAACAATATTAGATAAACTTATTTTATTTTTATGTTACAATCAATATTATATGATATTATATATAAGTCTTGATTTACAATATTAAAATACTATCAATAATAAATATAGGTATTATGTCTAAGTGAACTGTGCAGTATAATTTTTAGAGTATAATTTGAACGTTGTAAATATAAAACAAAACTATTACGGTCCAATCGTAAATGAGTTTACCTATTATTTTATAGAAGATAAAAACTTCTTACCCATTTATTAGTACTTACTGTAAATTATTAATAATATACTGCAGTGTTGAATAAAAACTAGAAATCAATATCATCGTTACTTCTGAATTGTGTGTACCTACACAGCGGCCGTAAAAAAAAAAAAAGTGCAACGTCTGGAATGTTTTTAATCTGTTGTTTTTGTTTTTGTTTCCTTCTCTTGTTTTCTCTATCTTTTTCATTCGCTGTTTTTTTTTTTTTTAACTTTTTATTTAATCGACAATAAATATTTATGGTACTTGTTGCACGCGAATTAAATCCAGTCGCCGCCACCGCCGTCTGAGGAAGAGAGTGAGTAAATTACTACTTTTAACAGCAATAACAAAGAAGGCGGCGGCGGCGGTGCGGGCGGGGTGAGAGACACGAGAAGCAAAATAATAATAATAATAAAAAAAAAGAAATTTAAAAAAAAAAAAGAAAGAAAGAAACTTTTGCTCGACGATGGTAGTTAAAAACATTTGGCCTTGAGGGAAATATGAGTCAAGGTCATAATTAAAATAAAAAGAGCGAAGAAAAGTTCAACACTCCCCTTGCCGCGATGTCGGGGCGCAGTCTTTAGCACGCGATAAAAAAAAATATAAATACTACTACGAGTAATAATAATAATAAACAGGAAAAACACTCCTCCGTGTTCTCTTTCCTGCACCAGCGTTTAATCATTATCTCTCGTACATTTTCATTCTGGCTTTTTTTCCTTTTTTTTTTTTTATCGTCCCTGACCTAAATTAATACAACTATACTGCCGTTTTATATTGCATATATTTTATACGCATTGTAATAATACTTATAGTATATTATATACTTATTTTGTGTGCTAAACTAGCGCGTGATTTATATAATAATAATAATAATAATAATAATAATAATAAACAACTATCTGCGCTTAAATCAAACATTGACTAAAGGTATTTATTAAAACACTGATTCGCCCCATAATATTATAATATCATAATAATAATAATAATAATAATAATATAAGGTTGACTCCACATTGCACGATATATACGGTAATAATTGCAGGGTACAGATAATAACTGAATATTTAAATTTAATATCTACAATATTATAGATACAGACCTCTATAAACGTATATATAGTATGGAAAACGATGAATACTTTATAGACACGTTTTTTTACCTATGAATTTCCAAAAATATTATTTTGCCGAATGAAAACTTTGCTAATATATATATGGTTACAGTTGTATTTATAATATGTGTTGGTATATAGCAATACCTCACATGATTTTCAAACTGTTCAGCAATATTTCATTTTCACAAATTTAGTAATTTCTAAAAGCTTCTAGTTTTTGTAATACTTAGGTACGTATTTATATTTAAAATAATATTGATTAAATTTTCAAACTAAGGCATTTTCAAAATAATGGTTATAATTAAATATTTATATCAACTATATACAAATTTATTGACGTTTCAGTTAAATCTAATGTTCCTGATGGGTAATTCAACAATATAATAATTATTATTGTGCATTGTCGATGTATAATAATTATTAAAAATAGATAAGTATAGTTATATAGGTAATTATTTATTTATTTCTTCAAAAAGAATAATGGGCTACACTGAACAAGTTCCTGTAGGAGCCCACGTGCTTACATTATTATATATATATTTAATGTTATGTAGATATAGGTAGATATATAAATATATAATTACATGTATAAAAATAGTTGTACAATGACGAAAAAAATATAAAAATACATTTATCAAAGCCAAAATATTATAAAAAAATAAAAAACCATCATTGTAATTTGTAAATGAATCTAAAAATAAAAAAATAAAATAAAATAACATTTTTTTTTATACAGAAATCAGAGTTTCTAAAACCAGATTTCTGACGCAAAAAATGGCACGTGTGAAAGCGTTGATTTTTCCGTCTGGACTGTGTCAGCGAAAACTTATATATCGGAGATAATCGGCATTGGAAAAAGTTTGGTTTTCGGTCAGGACGGGGTTTTATATGTGTTCAAATCAAATTCTTTCCACCGGTGCCTTGGTTTGCGTTAGAATCCGGCCTAGCTTGAGGCGGCTTTAGAAACTCTAGTTTTTGTATAAACAATTTTTTATTTTATTTTATTTTTTGTTTTAGATTCAGTTACAAATTACAAAAATGTTTTTTTTATTTGTTTTTATAATATTTTGGGTTTGATAATTTCATTTTTATGTTTGATATTTATTTATTTTATTTTTTCGTCATTGTACAACTATTTTTATACAATATTATATTATTATATATATATTTATATATCTACCTATATCTACATAATTATATTATATATATAATAATGTGAATTCGTTGGCCCCTACGCGAATTTGTTCAGTGCAGCCTATTATCCTTCTTGAAGAAATAAATAAATAATTACCTATATATATATTATTTTCCATTCAAATATATAAGGTCCGTCTTTTTATAATGACTTTAGAATTATTTTATTCAATCTCGTTATGTTCTCAAAATGATTATAACCGAAATGCGTACAATGAGATTAAAATAATTCAAATTTCAGTTCATATATTAGTTTCGTCGTTTATTGTAAGAATGGGGTATTGGCGTTTGATTATTACCGTCGTTTCCGTGACAAAGGTGCATACAATACTACAATATACGAGTAAGTATACTTTTTACGATTTTACTATACAATAATATTATACATGCATTTAACTATGCTATATATTATTTCAGTATATAATTTGATTTTTATGATAAATACTGTGGCAATATCAACCATACGGACAATCAACTATTTATAGTATTTATATTATTTAGCATATCTTTATATCAATACTCGTACATCGAGAACCAAACCGATTTCTCATCAAACTAAAGATATACCAAACCGGATTCGATTATAATATTGTGTACTTCTCTGAGTATATATACTAGTCATCTGAATAATTTTAAATCATAATATATATATATATACGAGTGCAACGAGTTAAAATCATTAATAATATAATCAGAGGATATTTCTCTCACTGAACGCACCTGCGTTTAGTAGGTATATTATTATGTTTTCCTTCGTTAATTGAATAATAAATATTCATCAATAATTATTTTTACTCGTTTCACGTTTGACAAGAACACTATGATTTTCTAGCGACAATCATTATTACAATAATGATTGTTATATATTATTATCTTATGAGCGTGGGATACAATTATATTATGAAATCATGAATACCTAACATATAGGTACGCACTTCACATACTTGGAAATATAATAGGTTAATATATATATAATGTAGTCGTGTAGATATAGATATGTACTAATTTTTATCTTGAAGTTAAAATGTATGTTTGACTTTAAATAGCTTGGACGACGAACAGCGAACGGAAATGACGTTGAGGTCATTTGAGAATGAAGTAAGGCGTACAATTTGTAGTCCAATGTTTAACGCAGTCGTTGAATGTTGACGGAAGATATAATACCTACTTAATAGAGAATTATACAAGAGATGTTGAATATACATGATGCCCATGACTATAGTTTTATTAAAGGTCAACGCATTCAATTTATTAAACGTATTATGAGAAGAGAGGAAAATGAAACTCCGAAAACAGTTTTTGAAAGGATGCCGCAGGGTAGCTGAGATCGTAGAAAGGGATGGATTTATGGAGTATAGAGAGTATGATTTAAGAGCGTTGGGGGTGGATAATTCGAATGATTTAAGTACAGAAAAGAAACAAGTGATGAGGTATTATTTTGGTGTCTAAAACTAGGCCAGAAGCAGAATCTAAAAAAAATATTATAACGATTAATTAAGAAATATCTGTATAATTTTAAGGAGACTTATACCCTCTCACGTGATTGTTGAATATTGATAAAGTGCAGGGTGTTATTTTTAACATAAAACCATATAAAAATATTATTTTGTTTTTATATTTTAAATGCATATAGGTACCTACGTAAAAAATTTTAAGGACCTATATTTTCATACATTTTGTATACAAAAATAAGGGTTGAATATTACATCACGGGTAAAAAAAAAAAAAAAACATCTAACAATCATTGTTCCGTATTCGATATTACCGCATAGAAATGATCATTATTCGCCGTGGACCCCTTATTCTTTGCAGCGACAAATGTTTTTTAATTCGGAAACATTTTAATAAATGCATGTGTGATACCGACCTTTGTCGCATTTCCTCTCAGCTGCTGCTATACTGCTGCATTCTATATAATATGCACGTCTCTCGATTTCTCAGATTAAAATGTTCGACGTCACCTGATCCCTGTAAAACCTAACATCCCGATCCCGGTGCCTAGACCGTCAAATATACGCAAGTCTGGAGGCGCTGCATTTGAATATTTACGCGCAAAGGGTTACCCATGTCTTCCAGGTGCTCCAAAGGGTTACAATATTGTATTATTCGCGGATATAATGTATTCACAATAGGAAATCATTGCCGATCGATTGATGGGGATGAAATTGATTATTGTATTTATTATACGTGTACACACACACACACACACACATATATATATATATATAGGTATACTTATATTATAATATACAGGTGAGATCTATGGAGATTTGCATTTCCCACGGGCGATCCTATACGATCCCGTACGGTCCTATAGTTATTTTTAACGAACTGTGCGATTTTGCCATTTACTACCTGCTACGATAATTTTGCATCGATCCATGCATCCAAATATTGGATTAAATTGTATGTTTTTTTTTTTTTTTAAATTAAAATATTATTATTTATTTAACATTAGTTATAATTATTAAAACGAAATTGTTGCTGAAATTTTAAAAATTCACCTTCAGTAATAACTATAATAAGTGATAACAAATGGCGGTAAATATTGTCATGCGGAATAAAATATAATTTTACAAGCATTAATGGAGAAGATATTTTTCTAATTTATTGATGATTTTAATGTACCTACCTATATATATATATATATATATATATATAAACACAAAAAACTTCATTTTATTACAGGGAGCTGAATGCAAATATTATTTACAAAGTAAATTTAAAAATTATTTTAATAAAATAACAAATTGTCTAAGGTTATAAGAAAACATTTTAATAAATTGGAGATCTCTTACTTTGGTTTGATTGGGTAAAATGTTTCCAAATATTTTGTAAAGTCATATCTTGAACCAATATACTATAATATATTATTATTGCCTTTAAGGTTATTTAAGTATACTGGTAATAAAAAAATTTCAAACATTAATATCGACAACAAATATTGCATTTGACATTAGTACATGAGAAATAATATAGTATTGAATTCGTTATGAGGCAAACTCGTATGGACAAAAATGACTTTTGTACGAAATATTAAAATGCATCGGTATTCTCGCAGACATATTCTTTTGAGAATAATTACGAGCCGGTATTTGGTAGGTGTTGGTATTTTGGTAACAAATAATTAATTTTAAAATTGAATTTGTTTACATTGGTGTTTAGTATATACGTAAATGCATTCTCTGTACGTACATATTTCAAAATGAAATATATATATTGTAGTAGTACAGGTAAATACGCTTCTAAGTAAGTATATTATCATTATGAATCTTGTGTTGTTTTTTAATTTATATTAAGTTTAATACGTTTTTCTTAATATATTATTCTAATATTGGATACACCCAATTAACTTATACGGATAGAAATAATATATATAGTTATTTTGTTGGTTAAATTATTTTTTCTTCGAACGTTGTACCTATATTATCGAACCAGCGAATTGCTGATTATATATACCTAAAATATTTAACTGTAAGTATTTATATAAGATTCATAATGACTATATCTATTGTATATTGTGTACACGGTAAGTAGACTAATGTACACTAATTGTACAGAATAGTTTTCATCAATTGATTTATTAGACGATATAATTTAAATTTGACTTTAAATGTAAATTTCAAAAATATCATACAATTTATTCGAACAACACCTATATATACTTGCTTGTAATTATAGTGATATATGTAGTTCTTATTTAAAAACTAAAATTTGTCAAAATATAAATTTAAAAAATTCGTTTTTGTTCCTTCTTCAATGTATACGTATAATAATATGGTCGGCATTAACTATAGTAATATATGCGCTATCATTATATACATAACAGTGGAATGCAAGATGATGTACAATAAAGCATATTGTAATAGTGACGGGCCGTCGGACGCATATGTGCAGCGTCAAAGTTTTGGCGGCGTAAGTATGTGTGAGGGAACCCCGCCCCCGCACACCTGCAGCCAGTGGTGGGAGGGGGTGAGGTACGGCGGAGAGGTCACGTTGCACGTTCAACGTGTACACACATATACGTGAGCCGTACACACCTATACGTGTACACGTGCAGGGTCGACGGTGGCGGGGTGGGGCTGACGTGATAAAGAGGGATGGCCAGCGCGAGAGCGAGAGAGAGAGAGAGAGAGAGATAGGCGAAACAATGATCGATTTTCGCCCGTTGTCCTGCGTGTGTGTGGTGGCCTCCCTCTCGCTCCGCCACCGACCGTCGTCCCGGCGCGCTGCCCTCTCGCCGACACACCCGTCCGCCCCCGCCGCCCGCCGCATTCAATTCGCCCGGGCGGCCATCTTGTTTCGGGGGTGGACGCCGCGCGCGCCCCGCACACACATGCAACGCCACACGCACACGTCACGTGTGCCCACCGCCAAAAGCATAATACATAAAGCCTCCGCAGCCACGCGCGTGCGCCACTTGTCCTTGTGGTCAATCGCCCGACGGCGGAGGCGAACCATATACGGCGCAGACGGCGAGGGGCTTGTGCGAAAAGCGAATATACGCGTCGTTGTATACTACGTATATTACTATACGGAGCGAGCGCGGTAAACGGATTTATATAATATAAGAGTTTCGCGCGTCCCGGGAATTCTCCCGCGCGTTCCCGTCCACTTCACTTTCCGCCGCTTTGACGTGCAGAGGTCCCTTATTCTCGCTCACTCTTGTATATATATATATGCCGCACGCGCGCACAGTGTGGCAGTAATGTATTTTCTTTATATCGTCGTCGTCGTCGTCGTCGTCGTCGTCGTTCGTCCCCTTCACCATTCGTCCCTGTGGCTCGTCTCGTCCTGAAAATCCATCCACATCCTTACCCCCTACCATACATTATATATTACCTACCCTATCGTCCGACGCTTTACGACTCGTATACATTTCTGCAGGGATGGTTTATTCTTATTTGTACATTTTTCATGTATATACCTATATATTATATAGGAACGTACGCAATTTTTCGAATTTCCCTGTGTATTTCACGTCTCGTCACACTTGTACAATCTTGAAAAAAATTACTTTCCAATGTAACGTACATTCGTTTACTGACTGGGTTTCATTCGGCAATAGTTTCGATAACATTTTTCGAGAGAAAAATTCTCTCATATCAAGTGTATATGCGATTGCAATTTTGTCAATCCTTCGGCCGAAACGTTATACGCAGAAACCTTAACTCTATCTCCTGCATCTTCTTCATTTATGTACCTCCACCTTCTGCATATCATTCACCATCACATCCGCCACCTCTTTTTTTGGTCTTCCATCAATATATATTTCCTTTACTAATCTTACTGCCTCAGTCTCTTTCCTCTTTAATACGTGCCTGAGCCCACTTCATCTATTCTTCCTCATTTTGTCTACTATTGAAGCTACTCCTATACTACCTCGTATATACTCATTTCTTATTTTATCCTCTTTAATAATTCCACTCATTTACCTTAACTTTCTCATCTCTGCTATACTCATTCTCTGTTCTATCTTCCTATCTACTAGCCAACACCCTGTTCCATACATAATTTCAGGTCTCACCACTGCCTTATAAAATTTACCTTTTAACCTAATAGGGATTCTTTTGACACACAAAACACTTGACACTTCTCTCCACTTCATCCATCCACACTTAATCCTGTGTTTCATATTATGTTCGATCCCCAGCTTTCTGTATAACGTACCCTATAAATACTTGAACCTCTCAATCTTCCTCACTCAACTTTATTTCTAGTGTTTCTCTATTCCCACTGTGTTCCCTTTCACCAAAGTCATACTCTATATATTCTGTTTTACTCCTACTAATCCTTAGTCCTTTACTTTCTACAGCTTCCCTCCACTCTTTAAATCTACCGTTCACTTCATCATACGAAAGATGATTGTGTTCATAATTAATAAATAGAATATTATCTATGGATATGTATAGGAATTATTATTCGAAAAATTGAATTTTAAGCTTGTTACAAATGTATAAATAACTTTATAGTTAAATTATGAATACTTGGCCTAAAATTAAATTCATTGAAAATATAATTCCTACATATCATAAATTATGTTTTTTTTTTTTTATTAATTGTTGTGGTAGGTCATCATATATAAAAATCAACTTACTACTCACGAAATTGGAAATAGAAAATGCGATTTTCCTATATGTTGCATGTATGTCAGACAAAAACAACTGAGTCAGGTACTATACGTACTATTAATTATTCTTGAACATAATATAATTGTTTATTACTTACTCGGACTTAAGCTTGATTTACCGAATTTCGTTTTGGCAAAACTATTAATTTAGTAATTTAATCTTATAACTATTTATATAAGTTACACATAGTTTTATATACCAGCTATATGTTTGTAGTTTTGAATATAGTTAGATCTATGTAGATATTTAAATAAATTAAACCTGTGGGGGCGTACCTCTTGGCTTTTTTACTTTCTAATATTTGTTCAAAATCGAAATAGTAATTTTTACTTTCAGTAATATGTATCTACTTTTATTTGACTGAGCTGTTTTAAAATTTGAAAAAATGTTTAACTAAAAATCTAATTTTGACTTCAAACTTCGATTGGCTGAATTTTGGCGTAAACCCGTACCAAAAGGGTTTAACTATTTTTAAAAATTCCTAATTTCTGTAGGTACATAGATACTAGTTATAGGTGTAGTGTGATATAATAGTAGCTTCCTGGATAGGTATAAATCTGAATAAAATGGAAAACGGACAAACCATTCTGTATTTTTGTATCTTTTTTTTTTTTTTGTAATTCTATGTCGTGATAAATGATTTCATAATGTTTTCGTGAAATGTTGCTAGAATATGAAATCGATCATATTGTCTCAATGATATATTTCTCTGCCATGGATATTTTGTCAAAATATTTAGAAAATATTACGAATATAGATAACAAATATTACGCACATATTGTTGCCATTTTAATATTTTTATACAATATTCTAATACCGTGTCTGAAATATGTAATTGCTATCTGGGATTTTTTCTGTTTAAATCCAAAAATCTTATTTGTGGAATCCTTCGCGTTCTTAAGCTCATAGAACAATTGACCCAATATATGTACTTTCGAGAAATATTTTTGCAGGGAATGTAATTTTATTTTTATATTTTTCATATGTAGTAATTTTTTTTCAACACTTTACGACCTATCACACTTATTTACATAGTGTAATATATTCTATATACATACTATTTATGTAGACCAAAAAAAAAAATTGCTTTCTAATACCTATATTATTTTCGATCATCTGCCAGTGAAGACGCCCGTTATCGTTTCGCGCGGGTTTCAGTGGAATTTCCTGCATTAAAGGCAATATATATAACAACACTATAAGTGTATTATATTATAGCATAAAATATATCTGCATTTTAATGACGGATGCGACAGTTTTGTCAATATTCGTTGTCAAAAATATAATATTGATATGAGAACACGTTACAAAAAACGTATAATATTCACAGTAAAGTAGGTATATAAAATACACAGTATATAAAATATACGCATGTATAGTCGTTGAGTGCTGACACAAATTTTGTATAAAAAAATGTCCTTAAAATCTCTATCTATTATATTCGGAATAAATGTATACACATTTTCTTGTAAAATGGATTTGTTAACAAATATCGTGATTACACAATAATAAAAAGTGATATTGACACGGAATTAATTTTAAATTACTTTTAAAATGTACTTAAATATTTTTAAATTGTTTGATTTTAATTTTTCTTAAAATTTTTCTTTACAGAACCTCTTAAAAATGGAACGTGTACCGTCTTCACATGATGGTATTCGAAGTTCGGCTTATAAACTAAATTTCGTTTAATTGTAATGAGTTTAAAGTTTTTTTTGAAACTTGTAAAGGCTAAGGAATGAGTTTCAGTGCACGATTCATCTCGAATTCTGATTATTTCGCCTTCAATTTAAAACCATAAACTTGTACACTCAATATATTCTATTACTACGAAATTTAGATGTACAAACCGTGTTAGATTAAACATCTAACTATAATATTCGAGAATTATAACCATTTTGTTTGCAAACTAAGTAATATAATGAAATGTATCAAATGCAACTTTATTACATATACGACACACGTGTACATTTATGTTCATTTCTTTCGGCAATTGTATGTATAGAAACTTGTCTTGGACTTTGACGATGAAGTTCATATTTTATTTGGACGATTTATTTATACCCTAAAGATAAATTTTAACAAGGTTTTAGTTTTGATTTCAAAACTATCAATAATTCAAATACAACTTGGATTTTATGACTATGTTATTGGTAATTTATATATTGCTACTTAGCACGAGTTGTAAACTTACATAATATACATAACATATAAACGGTAGATATATTTAAAATAAAAACCCAATTTCTACAAAATAATTTGTTTTTATTTTAAAAAATACGTATTTCAAAAAAGATGTTTTCATCTTCAGCGTGTAAACAACTACTACTACAACAACAACAACCTAACGCTGAAGATGAAAACATCGATTTCGAAATACGTATTTGTTCAAATAAAAACAAATTATTTTGTAGAAATTGGGTTTTTATTTTTATATAAATAATTCTACAAGTAACTTAACACCAAAATAGTAGATAGATACATTGGTTATTTGATAATAAATTATACCAAAATTTTAATAGTAACACAAAACGCAAAAGTAATATTACGATGTATCGAACAAAAAATATTTTAAATAGGTAGTTATATTATAGTTTAGTTACATCATTAAGCTGTACTTGTTAAATGTATATAAAATATATTGTCGTAATTATCGGTTATTAAACATCGAAAACTATTTGTCAAATAATTATATTATTTATTATTATTTTATTAAAAGGACGAGGTACACTTGATTTTTAACCCTTTCAGACCTGATGTCCCCCATAGGGGACATACTTTAAAAACAATTATTTTAGCCAAACGAAAAGAGTTTAACGAATTATAAGTATGTAATTATTATATTACACGTACGCTGATAACAAAAAACACAATTGTATATAAGCAACTTTTATGAAATTATAAGAAAAATGAACAATTTAAAAAGATTTTTCTTTTGTCAATACCATTTTTATTATAATTTAATTACGATTTTTTGTAAAACATGTTTATGTATTTTTATTTTCTATCAGCTTGAAAATTAAATAAAAATTAAGTAAAAATAAAATAAGAAAGAACAAAGTTATCTAGAGCTCTATGAAGCCGATTTTTGCATAGGTAGTGAATTTTTACACGTTTTATGAATTGTTGAAAAATGCAATTTTTGGAAATTTGTAAATAACTATACTTAATTATTAAAAAAAATAATGTATCCAAATAAAGGTCCGTACCTATGACACTAGATAATGTTTGTACGTTGATAAAAATGAAAAATGCTAATACAAGATTTTTACTGAAAACGTATATAGATACGACATACTCTTAAACGTATTCGTTTTGATAATGAATAATATAAACTATAATATTTGATTTACAGCCTTTGAACAAGAGATTATTACATGAATCTAAGTTGTTTATTCGGTATATTTTATGGATTTAATGATAGGATATACAGGATTATGAAAATAAAGAAGCTCCTGTAATATAAAAACGGTTTTAATGTATAGTAGATGTATATATCATGTATACTTGCCTAATATAAAGTATAATTTTAAGAAAATTATTTTATCTCCCCTTAAAACTCGAGTATTTAATTTTCTCGACAAATTTATTAAGTTGAAAGTTCTATAAAGTACCTACGTGTATTATGTTACAATATACACTATAATATATAATACTATGTATACATATATATGTGTAGTCTGTCGCATATACTTTAAAGCCGAGGGTGAACTTGACTAGAGTTTTTCAAGGACTTGATATATATTGTTCTCATTTCTGTGGCATAATTTTCTGTTGTCGTAGGTTTAAAATGGCTATAAGTAAAATATAAATAAATACCCTATTTTAATATGTAAATGTATTACATTCACGACTGAAAAAAAAAAAAACGAAAGTATGTAATTACGAAAATACACGTTTTTTAATACGACTGCAGTGCGAGACACCGTTATACGGAGTTCTTTACACTTATCGTTTTTGGATTTTTTAATATATCCCGCGAAATCCTCAATTCGCTCGACAGTCGTTGATGCCGTCGTCCTTTTCCTCGTCCCTTTCACGGCGGAATAACGTTTAAATAACATTCTCGCGTCTTCCGGCTTTCCTCCGTCTGTCCGTCGGAGACAGACACACACTGTCCCGTACATTTAATTTATTTCCATATCCACTGCACTGTCTTTCAATTGTATCACAAACACTCGTCTCGTTTCAACGATATAATTTCAAAGATAATTTAATATATGCTTGGTATTAAAAGGTTCTAAACATTTATTTTCCAAAATTAATTTTTTTTTTTTTTTTTAAATAAATGTCTCAAAAAAAGCTAAAAATTTTATATCCACAAACAAGGCACCTAAACGTATTATTGATTGAGTATTAGGTACGCAGACGTAAATGGTTCTATCCAATAAAAATATCGTAATTGATTAGGAGGACGTAACACCCGTTTGCTGTCTCCGTAATTTTTAATAATAACGTTAATTTACCTATTACCAGAGGCGAGATCATTATAATATATGCTGCAGTAGAGTTTTTTTTGAAATTTTAATTTGAAAGATAAATATATCTATTGAAGATTTTACAATTTAAAAATAGTTGTATCTGTTTACAAAATTTTTTGTTTAAAAGGCTCTGTTATACAGCCAGTGATGTAGTCGTAAATTTGTTAGTGGGTATACCCTGAAGCTTGGGGAATTTATCCCCTACCCAGTGTCGTAGCGCAACTTTTTTTTGGGGGGAGGGATCATAGGTGCAAATAGTTTAGGGCTTAGAGGGGCTAAGCCACTACCCCCCAGATTTATCATCGTATTAATGTAATTTTTGTTACAAAACTAAAAATAATTAGCATTTAGTTGGTAAAATCTAAAAAAAGTCGATGACCACCATCGACTTTTTTTAAACTTATTTACAGTTTAAAGGAAGTATTTTGGAAATTTTAGTCAGTAAAATCTGAAAAAAGTTTTTGACTTTTTTTTTATTGTTTTAAAGATGAATTTTGTTGTCGGTATTTTCAAAACACACACGCCCCCCATAAATAGTTTCTTCGGGACGGCCCTGATTTTGGATTATTTAAAGGAATGAGGACAAGTCTCCGACTTGTAATTTTTGGTTAAAAAATGGTAGAGCTAAAGCACCTTATTGAAATTCCCTATTTTCGCCTACGTAAGTGGTCCTCTAAATTGTTTCAAGCCCTCTATTTTTTTTTTTGGAATTAAAAACATATATTAATAAAAGTTAATATTATGTTGGGTTGAAGTCTTCCCGAACACCCGAATTTTCGGGCTAATTGTGACATTTCTAAAAACAGCCCTGTGTGCACAATGATGATGTAGTAATCTATGCGACGTCTGTTTATGATCTGAAATGTGACGGCACATTGTGATATCTCTGTGCCATCTGATTGATATTGGCGGAAAATATTACGTACTGCGAGATGTCTATAACTTCGCGCTGGTGAGGTCTATGTGAATATAATATGTAATGTTACATAAAGGTTATTAATTGGATATTAATAATTATTGATATAATATATATAATAGTCTGTATTCTGTAATATCATATTATTTCTGGAGGAGGGGGCACAGACTTAAATACATTTTAATATTTTCATGTTATAAACTACCGGTTTAAACAATAATCTATTGTAAAGTTATTCTCCAGTGAGGAAATACTCTTCCCCTGACTCTCAATGGACACCCACAGATATGGGCTGTAAATGGGAAATTTTCGAATCACCATTGCGAGTTTAATAACAGTCAGATCGGACTCGGACTGATATTAAAGTGTGTTATACACTGGTATATAAGATACTAAAATTATTTTTTTTTTGGATATTCTCCAAAAGGGGAGGCATGTCCCACCTACCCCCCACCAATGTATACCTATGGATAGGGGCTTTAAGAAAAATAGGGGGTAGCCAAAATCGCGAAGTGGTAGATCCACTTTTCCTTGAGTTATGAGCAATCCAAAATTCGGTTTTGGACTACCCAAAAAAGTTATTTTTAGTATGTTATATGCCTTAGTGTACGACAGATTTTACCACCGGACCAAGCCCGTTCTGGCTGTTATTGAATGCACTGCAATGATTCAACAATTTCTCTTTTCCTTCCTTCGCCGTACCTGTAATCTTATATCTATTATTAATTATTACTTAAATAGTCGAGTTATACTCAAAATTGTGTCAGGTTAAGGCGTTAGATGGAAATGTAAAATATTCATGTGTCATGCGTTTGAATCCGGCAACATACTACTAAGTTTATGCAACAGTGAATATTTATTTTTTAGTTTTTAAACTAACGTCTTAGGGTAGTTACGAATGTGATGTCACATGCACTTCTTAAATCCAGTTCGCAAAATCGGGCATTAAGCGTTTAGGATGTGTCGCAGAGAAGTTACATAGAACTAATGATACATTTCACACGTCACAGTGCAACTATTATGTTATGTCTATGTGACTAGATTTTGCACACAGGGAGGGCTTGAAATTTGTTTTAAAAATATATAAGATATTTAAGATATTAGGTAAATTGACTAAAATTAATTATAAATAAACTGTAGTAAGAATTCGGTATGTAGATTTGGTATGTTATGCGTAAGACAGAGACAACAAACATGTGAGTAGCATAATCCTTTTAAGAAAGGTATAATATATTTTTTTAAATATCTTACATCAGAAATAATTAATATTAAGATACCTACATGTTTTATATTAGGTAGTTACTTAAGTATTTAATTAGTTATTATAACGTGCGGAGAATCGCATAAAAATATAAATATATGTGTGTACTGTTGATTTTTATAAATTAAAAATTCAGTATGTACTTATACGGTGTAAATATAATAAACGCGGTTTACGAGCGTTTAAAATTTTGAAAAATGTATAGTTATATAATGATTATAGTCAGTTTGAATTGATCTTTCCAGATACATACAATTTATCAAATTTTAGAGTGTGATCAAATATATATATTTTTATTTAATTTGTAAAATATGTATAATACGTAAAACTCGTTGCAACATAATGGCCGGTACTGAATAAAGCATATAATAATTTACAATAATCGTATACAATATGCATGAAAATACAATTCTATGATACCAGCTACCTACCAGTCTACCAAAGAACATAATATTGATGCTACAACTATACCAGGTTATAAATTCTCGTTTTCCATAAGCTTATCACTTATCAGGTAATGATCATTAGATAATAAGTATGATTGAACTTTTTTTAAATGAGTACTTGGAATTTGTCAGCAGACCGTAAATAATAATTGGTCGAAGTGGTGTATAAACGTAGGTACACCATCGTATAGGTATCCGCGTATCAAATAAAAATGTTTGTTTATAGGCCAAAAATTTGTATATTTAAAAATTTTTAAAATGGGTATATAACCCTGTATACCCTCCAAACTACATCGCTGTATACAGGCAGCATAGATAATTATCTCGTCTATAAATTCTGTAATAGGTAAATATCTCTAGTATTTGAAATGACGAAGTCATGATGAGAATGCCGAACGTAAATGGTGTATTTTATCAGTTGGTTAGACAGAGACAGCAAATGCGGGTGCTACGTCCTCTTAATTTTATTTGCATAAGGATTAGGTAGACAAAATTAATACACACGTAGGTACGAAAAAACTCATTCTAATTTAAGCTTTACTAATGAAAGGATTCTATCTCACGTTAATTATATATACTTCTGTTAGTATGAAAAGGTTCTATTGGTTTCTAAAATTTATTTTTGTTGACATTTGATGTAAAATTAATTATTGTCTATTGGTTATAAATTCTATCTAATAATTTATGGTGTAGAACATTATTGATTGATAAGCTGAACTTTATCTAAAATGTAATATCAGTTTTATTTCAACAGGATAAGTGAAAATGTTGGTAATCGGTCAAAAAGTCCGGGGACAAAAAGTCCGAGGACATAAAGTCCGATTTAAAAATAGTTGGACAAAAAGTCCGATTTAAAATAGTTAGTCAAAAAGTCTGGACACAGTTTTTAACTATATATATTAAGATAATATATAAATTAACACATCGAATTTGTAGTAAAAAATTATATTTGTTTTATTTTAATAAATAAGTACTTACTAGAAATACTGATTTCTCTTTACTTATTTTTAATACTTTCATATTTTAGTAAAAAAATATCATGTACAATTTTAAAAAAAAGTTTAGTTAATAATTAGCCTAATATTTGAAAAAAAAATACGAAAATTGGGCCAATATGTTATTCCAGTTTAAGGTACGTATTACATATCAAAATATACAAGAAAAATTTTTTTTTATTAAATTAAAAAATTAAGACATTTAAACAATAAAAATCTAGTTACATATGAATATCACACCAAAATAAATAAAAAAGATAAAATAAATTAAATAAAAACATTAATATATAAATTTAAAAAAAAAATAGAAAAATAAACTATAGGTACAATATATTTTTTAATTATATAAGTAATATTAAAATAAAAAATAATTACAATAAATTTAAATTAAATTTTTAAAATAATAATAAAAATATATAATTCGGACATTTTGTTCGGGCTTTTGGTCCAACTATTTTAAAATCTGACTTTTTGTCCCGGACATTTTATCCGGGATTCGAAAAAGTTATATGAACGTTCAAACTTCAAAAACAGTCTCCTGAACCATTATTTCGAAACCGCGAGAAGAAACATTTTCAATTTTCATCTTATAAGCCCACGAATTTATAATACGTAGATAGTTTTCATTCGTATTTGTGTTGTATATCGGTGTCTTTATATACCTACAACACGTATAACTAATAAAAATAAATTCGATTGAGTTAACGTGCTGTTTTATACAATTTGCGCAGTAAGATATCTAAAATGAGAAGTTTTTAAATAAATATTTTTAATTTTAAATTAGAAACATCAAAAAAGTATCCAATTAAATATACAATATAACATTATATTTTATGGACATATACATAATTTTAGTAGTAAAATCATGCCCACTAAACAATTACCTCTTAATATTAGTAATTTTGAAAATTAATTTACCTACGTTCAAATTTAGAGATAACCACATTTTTTAGATTATTTCATAAGCGTTTATTGAAGTATTAATTAGCAAAATAATTATAGCGATTCAGAAAACTAAAATAAAGGATTTTCGTACATTCGATATTAATGCTATATACTATCCGAAATGTTGGCCTTTAAATATTTTATAATACGTATTTATTAACTCTTAAACAATTTTTTTGTTTGTATTTTGTAAACATATTATTGAAAAAATGCCGTGATTACATTACACAAGTATAAAATGTGATCGGATATGAGTCTTTGTATAGATTACAATATTGTTAAAATAAAATGTATTTAAATATTTATAGTTATTCAATTAAAATTTTCCTATATAAAACTTCTTAAAAATAGAAGATGTCGTGTTGTTTTATTGAGGAAAATATTAATTGGTATATAGTCAGAACAAACATATATCAGCGAGAAGTTTTATTTTTTTAAATAATTAATGTACCTATCTACTTATAGTTCTAAAATGTCCTTGTTGTATTTTAAATTTGAAAATTTCATCTTTTTTGTTCACAGATTTAAAATTTTTGTTATCAGTTACATATTGAAAACACTTTAACATCTTAAAATTTTTCAAACAATTTGTTGAAATGGTCTAAACATAACCCCTAAGTCGATTATTCCTACATTATGTTCTCTTAATTTTATCATAATAAGCTGTTTAAATTTGTAAGATAAAAAAATAATTTAAAATATTATAGCTCATAGTGCTTAAATGATTTTTTATTACGTTTGTATATGTTGTGAGTAAAATATACATAATATTATTATATTAAAGTATAATTATTACTATTACCTATAGGTACCTATTATTAATAATAAAAAAAAATAATACCTACGCATTATTCAATAGTACTACAAATATTAATAGTGGTCGGCCACTATTTTGGCCGACTCCAAATAGTTGGGAGAAAAGGCGAAGGAGAAGAAGATTTTTCGATAGTACTACCTAATTCCATATTGTTCTATGCTAATATTTATGTAGAGCACGAAATAAAATTATAAGTAAGTGGAATACTTTAATAATATATAAAATTATCAAATAAAATTTTTAAATCTTACAAAATATAGTATAAAATATAACGGTTTTATGTTGTCATTTTATAAAACAAAAAATAGTAAATATATATAAGAAAAAGTGAGATCACCGCTCACGGGAAATAATATTCCGTAAAACCATGTTTAATCAAATAAATTTAACATTTTATTTCTAAAACACAATGTTATACGCTTGGTATTAATCATAGTGACAATAATATGTGTAATTTGTTTATATATATTTACACATTTCTGAAATAACACGAATGTATATTATCGTATTAATAATATTATTATTTTTTTATTTTGAAACTAAAACTACCGTATTCTGTCTAAAATATTTAAATTTTCATAATAATTGCATTCGATTTATCGTATGTATATCATGTGACATTTTGTCCGCAGTAAATAACCAGATGACAGTGCAGTGCCTGGTAAATAGCTTTGCGTCATATTATTCAATGCAAACACGCCTGACTGTACTATTGCCTGACATACCTGTGTTCAGGCGAAATATATTTAACATTTATTACAAAAATTTGAAATTGTTGTAATTATATAATATTATCGTTTTCGAATTTGAATGTTATTTCCAAATCATGTAATATTTTTAATAATAAGTTATTTTAACAATAATAACGAATTGTCTAATAGTGAAATATAATAATTATTTAATAATATAAAAAATTCCACAAAATAATAATATAATAATAAAGTTTTTAAGACGGAATTTTTTTTTAAATAAAAACTTGTGCACACACTTTATGCTTGTAAGTAAAGAAATTTGAATACAGTATTGGACTTGAGCATTTTATTTAAACAGCTTTATTTTTACATTGGAGATTAATACATATTTGGCTGTGCGCTTATAAATAAATAGTTTAAACGGTAATATTTCATTCTATCATTACTGAACTAAATATGTCCACAATGGTTGTGTACACACTGTTGTTGGGTAGATGTTCTTTTTATTGAAAAAAAAATTGTTTAAATTCCTATATTATATTTATAGAAAAATCGTAACTTTTCATAACTTTCACAGTAAGTAAAACCAATTTTTTTTTTTATCATGCAATGAAAATCATTAGAACACGATATTACCTATGTCGTTATTTCTAATAAGCGTTTTCAATCCAGTATTGTATTTACGGTAATAATTTAATGGTATCTAATGAAAATAATATCAAATTCAATTTGCATGGTAATAAGGAAGAACCGTATAGGCAACCATTGTGCAGGCGTGTCACATTAATGGTATTAATGTTGCGATATTTTTGTTTTTTAGCAATTCATTTTATTTTAATTTAACTTGAATTTCGCAGTGCGCTACGGAATACCGTGTGCCACGTTAATAATTATGTTCCACTCCGGTGGCCATAATAATGTTCAGCAACCGTCTATCAAGACATGTAAAGTTTATAGGGCATCCAAAAGCGCCACATTTCAAATCTGAACGGAGGAAAAACTTTTTACATATGACTAAAACCAGAATACATAAACTTGGGTAAACTATGCCGCCTCAATTATTCCACTATTATTAATTATATTATAGAATAAATTCAGCTCCTTTCGATCCGATTAATAAATAATCAATTATAATATAATAGTTGATACAATTTTAAACGTGGAATAATATATTTGAGATATTGTAACCTAATCTAACCAATTGTCGTCTCATGAATATGCATTTTGAGGTTTTGAATGAAGCAAATACACGCAAATTGAATTAATATCATAGCAAACAATAATAATAATAATAACAAAAGGTATTACCTATATAATACTATAATACTTTATAATTTTAATCAGATATCTTATCTATATAATAATACAATTTATCGTTATACAACATCTCCTTATATGTTCACAATAATAATATAAATATGTTAAACAAATTTGTTGGTTATTTTTCTACGATTAAATTAAATAATTTACAGGTAAATGAAATTTTTGAAAAAAATCTTCTACCGCGGTCATATTGATTTTTTAACTGTTTATTTAATAATATTTACAGTGAAATTTTGTAATACCAATTTGATATATCGGTTTTTAATTTGACCCCGTATATAAATGTATTAAATTTAAAATTCCAAATATGTAGAATATAATATTTATCCACATAAATATTTATTGAAATACCACAACACTATATTGAACGTAAACTATAAATAAAACTTCCTTTCAAATGCCTCCGTGAAGCGTCTTCCTCGCTCTGCGAACATCGATCTCGATTCCTCGCCATTTTAATTAATTGTACATATGTTATGGTTCTATTTATATAATATTGTTATTTTAATTCTTCTGTTTATTGTAACGCATTATATGTCATATTATATCTTGTGGTAATTAAATATTGTTCAATTGGAATTCGACCGTTATGTAAATAAAAAATATTAAAATTATATAATAATATTATTAAAATAAAAATAATACATCAATTTATTGAAATTATAAATACAACTAAAATATATTCAAACATGATTAAAAATAATGTATATATAACATAAAATATATATATATATATATATAAATAATTTATAAATTAAATGATTGTGTAATTATTGGGATACAATATTTTAATGTTCTATGTATGATCAAACATAGGATGTTTCGTTTTCATTTTAAGACTTTATTAACACAAGACGTATAAGTGCACTTCTTCTTCCTCGGTTTCGGCTTTTAAGACCATACCTCCAAATACAGATGATCTTGCCAACTGTTAATGTTTTCTGCAGCTTCTCTCATTTAATTTCTGATCCTATATTTTTAGGCTTCTGAAACTGCATTTAGAGTTCATCATTATGCAGTTTTCTCCATTTCTTGGTTTGACTATCGAAGACTGGGACATACATTTTTCGTGGAACTTTTCTTTTAAATATAACTTCAGTTCTTCTGTTTTTCTTAGTGTCCAACGTTTCAGCGCCGTATAGGGCAATCAGTCATAGTAATGTCATGTACCCTTATTTATATCCTTATTATAGTTTCTTATAAGCTATTATAAGTATTGATGTTGTATATATTTGAATATTTTGCATAGTGAAATAATGAACTGAACGGTGGTATATACTCGTATTCATTATCAATTTTATAAAAACAATTAAATATACAATGTATTATAGAGTTTATAATATACAAATGTAAATACATTTTTTAACGAAAATAAATTCATGAGAGTATTTAAATCTTCAACCTCTCACCCTTAAATTCGTATGTCTTTGATCGATTAGATGTATAATAAATGTATAATGGCTTGCAGTATAATGATATAGAGGACGCCGCCACTGCGTACAGGTGGCAACAATATGTACACTACTGATTGTGTAATATTATACGCGTTCTACAAGGAGTAAAGTCGCCGGAAATATAGTTTTTTCTAGGAGAATTTTACGAAATTCAAAATATTATTACCGAATTCATTTTGGAAAATTAAAAAAAATACATATTTAAGATGTAAATTAAATGTACATACAATGGAATTTGGTCCAATTTATTATTATTATTATTTATTAATTTTGATAATTATTGTTTTATTTATTTATATTGTATTAAACAATAATACAAAGAGCCTGTGTTTTATTAATATGTACCTGATAATTGTATAATAATTTAATATAATATTTTATGTTGTTTTTGTGTATTTGCTTTGCTTTGTCCACTAAGTTCTAGACAACGACTGATAACTTTCATGCGAGCTCATAAATGTACAGCAATTTTTACTTTTATATACTCACGCGATTATTTCGTGTATTGTCGTTCAATGTAACGAGTTAGAAATTATATGATCCTTACAATGTAAATAATAATAATAATAAACGACAACACGGTCGTGGGAAGGATAATAATAAATACGCATGTTACTTTAACGTGCCTGTTTGTTGTAAAAGAAATTGATTTGAAACAATGATTCGTAAATAACATTTTTAACATTCAAATAAGTTGAGTTTAATCTGATTTATTTATTTATAATAATTAAACGGGTAATAATATAAACAGTTAACAATTTACCTCTTCAATGATTATATTTTTATAATTGTTTTTTAATTTGTTTTTGAATTTGATGTTTTTAACCAAGAGTTTTTTTGTAATAATATTTTTACCCCTCACACTTGAAAACTTTTTAATGTTGCCTCCGCGATATGGTCGATAACGTTAAAATTACGACGAGACCTATTATTTATTTTTTATTTACTCTAAAAAGTATCTCAAAAACTTCTCGAAAGTTTTTCAGTTATAAAGTAATATTACGCGCTGTTGCGTGCAGGTACTTCTTTATGGATTATAATTTATTATACAAAACATAACTGCAGTCCTTATTAGGACATCGTCATACATGACCGTGCAATTATTTAATTATTAGACAGTTATAAATATAATATTATGTAATTTATGTTTGTCAAAAAGAACTATATTATTTAAATTACAATAAATATTGATGCACATTATTCAATAAGTTATTTAATAATAGTTTTATAGTTATATACTTATATATTGTATAATGTACTTATACTTTATGGTATAGATTTTCAACAAACAGAAATAATATTTTAATTGTATCTATTATTGTTATTACTATTATTATAAACTTGTATTATATGAAAAATTTGTATGAATAACCTTAGATTGCTATGATTAATAAATCATAATTATATTATAAATTATAATTATATTTATTATATTATAGTGACTAAACTAGTGTAAGGGTCTTTGGGGATGATTATTTGGGTAAAAGTTTTGCAAATACTTTCTGAAAAATGGCGTAAAATATAAAAAGTCTGTAAATAGACAGGGCAAAATTAACGATGCAATAATAGTCTCTGTTTTCAACAGTCAATTTCAAATATTTAAAAATGAAACTATTTTAGACTTTGACAAGATATCAAATAAATTTAATTGATAGATATATTTAAAAAAAAAATAATAAGTATGAAATTTGTTAATAATTAAGTATAATTATTATACTTTCCTATTGACCAATATAAACAATAAATTCTTTGTCTTCTTCTTCAATGCTTTCTCTCCCATCTATTTCAGGTCGGCTATCCTAGTCCTGAATTCCCACTTAAACATGGGCAATTTTGAGTAAAATTGAGAAGAAATTCATGAAACGTCGACAATCATTTACACGCGTTTGCCCGCGCTTACGTTATCGATGTGCTATGTTATTATACGCGTTTAGCACAATGGGTTTCATATATAATACAAATATTTATCTACACACGCACAAGCACACACACATACGACATACAAAATTTTGGTAATTTTTGAAATATTCAATCTTTTTAGCCTATCGTGCGTACATCCGTGAAACATGACAATATAATGACCAGTTGTTCGTTTTCATCATTTTCAAAAATATCCATCACCATCAAGTTTGACCAGGTCAGGGGTTCAAAAATATTAATTGAACAATGTGTATAAAATTTTGCTGTGGTGATACCTACGATGTGTGACTCTAATATTATCATGGATATTATTGGGTAATCAGTATTTTGCCGGGAGTATAACCTAGAAAAAAAAAAGTGCGTAGACAACATATCTGTGCTTCCGAAATTTTAATAACCCCCTAAAAAATTAAAAAACGTAACGGTCGCCAAAGGCGCAGATGGACTGGACGGGTTATAACGATAATATTTTTCGTCTAAATCTGCTCGATGAAGTGCTGCTCTCTGCCGTAGTCGATATAGCGGGGATTCAGTTGAACCGGGCGACGGTGCGATAATACAACGTGCACACCCGTACGCCGCCGTCAGCGCACGGTATTTCGCACGGGGCTGACCGGCAAAATCGGCCTGTTTTTCGCCGCTCGTCCCGTAAATAATATAGTATTATTCTACTAAATTTCTATAATAATATACATTATACGGGAAAATTACGTTTTTTTTTCTCTTTTTATTGCCCGACACATACACCCGGTAAAAGGTTAGCAGCTGTGTACGTATATATATATACATGCACACGTATATTATTTTAAAATACGGTCGGCAAGGGTTTTCGCGTGTACTCGGCCGTATCGGTGCTGGTCGGTGCCAGTTCCCAAAAACGAATATACGGGACAGAGGTCGGGGAAGGCGCCCGACTCGGGTTGATGGAGAGTAAGGAAGGAAGGAAAGAAAAAACGGTGGTGGCGAGCACCGCGACCGCGGTATATAATATAGTGTACGGAGGGTCATTCCGGCCATTTCGGGGGCGATTGTTGGATCGATACCATAATAATATTACATAGGACCTTCTGACGCCGCCTGATAAGGGTCGACGAACCCCATTACACTTACCTCTCCTTCGCCGTCAGACGACATAAACACTTCCCTTCCCTCCGTGGCCAAAATGTACGCAGACTTGGTGATTCGGCCTAAAATTTGTGTATATATATATAAGTATGCAATATAATATTCATGATAGACGTATGACAGAAGACCATGAAAAAATGATAAAATAAAAAAATGGTCGAGGTCAAATAAATTACAGTTGAAAACAGTCCATCAATATGTATAAATGACTAAATATTCGAAAATAAAAGTCAACTGTACTATATATGAATATGTTATTTATTTATTAACTATAGTCAATAAGAAAATATAAATAAACACTTGTCATGCTAATATATATAAACATTTTTAATTCTATAAATTTAATTAACATTAGTGATTACTTATAAACCTAATAACTAAAAACTTTTTATTCAATGTGGTGTGGACGGTTCTTAAGAATATATAAATAGGATTTTAATCGGATGAGGAGAAGGAGTCGAACAATCTGATTCCCTCGTTGAAGAAAGAAAGGCAATGAAAAAGCATCTTACGAAAGTCACATACCTCTATTTTTTCATGATAAGGGCGGGAAGGAGATGAATTTAAATTTAAATTAAAAGACGTAGGTAGGCAAACAATATTGTCTAAACCTAAGTCTAGAGAGAGAAATAATATAAAACCTAAAGAGATTAAAAAAATATTGAAAGACCACGGAAATCAAGGGATATCAGGACGAATGGACTTAAACCAACTGGCTATGTTGCAGTATGCGATGCCATTGGAAACGCCACGCATTTCTAATCATCTTTTGATAGTATGGAATCAAATCAGAAAAAGGAATTTCATTGATTAACCGGGAACCGAACCTTGTAGCAAAACAAGCGAGACAGAAAATCAACTTTTTTCTAGCCTTCAATGTGCACGGAACTCAGGGCCCACACATATTTTACCAAATGCCTAGTGACTTCTAGATCTACGATTAACATATGAATTAGTACAGAAAACACTGATAACGCAGATGATATATACACACTACACAGTATAATACTTGCATATACGGCGAGCTGAGAGTAAAAAGTTTCTTTCTCGATATTTTCAAATTGTTCAGCAGAGCATTTTTTCATTTCTATTATACTTATACCTTAATATTGATTTAGAACACTTTGATTTACTGTAACTCGTTCGATAATGATCCCAACTAGTTTATTCCAATTTCAAAATATACTATATAGTATATGGGCCATACGAAATTAATAATTGGGCATAAAAAAAATATAGAACCTTTTTACTCTGAGCCCACGACATGTATCCGGTCGATCTGTACATGTATTACGTGTATCCTGTTTGATCTTGCCATACCAATACTATGTACCATATACCGTTCTCACTGCAGTTTAAATACGGGCGTACGTCTTTCGTCCTTTTTTTTTTGTCCTTCCTCGGAAGGATAAACTCGGCTATAGTCGTCACCCGCTGCACGTGTACAGGCACGTCATAATTTTCACACCATTTGTATATGTATGCGATATAATATAGAAGTTATCGTCTTCGGTAGTTTTTAATTTACTTTTTTGGAAGGATACCGAAACAAAAGAACAAACTTAAATACAAAAAAAAAAAAAATAATAAAAATAAATAATACTGTATGGAAATTCTAATTAAAACGCCGTTCGTTTGTGTGAACATGTCGTCGCTGTTTCCTGTATTACTATGTTATTATATATTTATAATATCATATATTATCGTCGTCGTCTTAGTTATTATTATTATGTGTAAGTGCGTCATTGTACGCTGACGGTCAGTAATTGCTGTTGACCGTTCACGGGTTTGCGTTCATTTTTTAACTTTTTTTTTCCAAATTTAATTATTCGTACCCAAAATAATTTTAACTACTATAAATACACGACGAAGATATAATAATTATTGTCTGTGACAAATGACTACTGGGTCACCTTAAAAATATTTTACCTGTATACCAAATCCTAACATGAATACACGCGATCAAAGTGCGCCGATAGATAAATTGTAAGGATATAAATTTATGTAAATATATTTGTTTTGGTAATTTGGTGAAGACATTTTACGTCAAAAATGGCAAAAGTGATCAATTTTGTTGTTTACATAATTGTTAAGTATGTACTATTTATACAATATATAATCATTACATTTCTCAATCATTTTCACATTTTCACCACAGAGTACTATATGCAAAAATACATTCTATCAATTTTTTGCGCCGTATGATTTGACAGATTTTATTGATATTCACGTTTAATCTATCTTTTCAAATATATATACATATTTAAAATTAATACTTACTTAGAGTAGTATTCTGATTTTATCGGTCAAAATTTGTTTATTTTTCAATGTCAGTTCTAAAAGACTATTTCTTACATTCGTTCCTAACGAACACATTCCTGAAATGTTATTTGACATTTTAATTTTAAAAACTTAAAACTTTAATAAAAATGTAATTATAACTAATAATTAGAGGTGGGTCGAACTAAAAACTTCAGTGTCAAGCCGAACTATGAAGTCAAGATCGAATCCAAACCAAACTTTTTGTTTTAATATCCAATCCGAACCCGAATCGAACTATAGTTTTATGTCAAACTCGAACTATTGCAGCCCCGAAGAAATATTTATGGGGGGAGGAAGGGAGTGCGGATGAAATATTTTCTAGAAAATGTGAATAAGCAAATTAAAAAAAAGATCATTAGGTAAGTTTAATGGCGAACTCAAACCCATTTGAAAAATATTTGAGTTCGAATAATTCGTCCATGTTTGAAATTCTCCTTGAGTTCGAACTCTTTGATCATGTTCGGTTCGATTTTTGGAACATAGAACTTTTCTACCCATCTCTAATAGTTATATGGTATGTACATTTTTATATTTCCTCAATAAATTGATAATATCTACGAGAATAAGTTTTATTTTCCGATAAACTTTTTTATATATTAATATATATGTATAAAATTTATATTTTTTATTTATATATATATATATATATATATATTATATATATATATAATAGGTATAAACTATGATGAATGCTATTTTAATTTAACAATGATAATATTTTTTGATTTATTTAAATACAATTTGTTGTTGTAGACATCCAGATTAATAAATTGACATATGACCACGGAACTCTTCAATGATCTCACATCTTATTATATCTTATTACATTATTAAATCCCGATATTGATTGTTATTATTTAATATGTTATAAACACCTCGATCACCTGAACTTAGTTTTGAATAACTTTTCAAAAATAAATCATTTGTAAAATTTAAAACAATAACACAACTCTAAATCAAACTTGACTAGTGCGATTTATACTAATTTTTATTTTATGATAATATTATACGTTTTCAGCGAGCCGTACATTACAGTCGGATGCAACATTATCGACATGAAAGTACCTACGACACGTACAGGCCCCTGTGTGACACTCTTATTGTTATAAAATATATTATTATTATTATTTATTATACGGCGTGTAAACCACATTGATTCGTCGTCATTTCGATTAAGTAGAAATAATTCATAAAATTTTAAGCATAATAATATTTTGTACTTCTGTAACATTACCATATTATACCCATCTCTATTCAATAAACGAATTATTTTTTGACATATTCTCTAATTGGTGTCTGCAGCAGAATAATGTTTCCACGTTTTTATCGTTTGACAATACCATTAAAGATTCTTTAATGATCTAAAATATATTTATGTTCTATGATATTTATCATATTATGTTGAAAATAATGTTAATTGATTTAAAAATATATTCCATTAGTTACAATAATGCCTACTATACGAATAAATCATTTTATTTTATGTAGTTGATTTTGAATACTTGAATGTTTTAGATTATATTTCGATGGAGTTAATGTTCTGAAACCTGTAGGCACTATTGAAAAGTGCAATTCGAATTAAATTGGTTAGAATTTAAAAATGTGAAAAGAAAAATTTGTGTATTTTGTGCAACTAAAATATCACCGGAAATTGATTTCGATTGTAAAATACTATATAAGAGGTCAATGATATCGGCTTTGTATGAAATTGTATAAAATTATTTAAAATACCTCGCAAAATAATGTTGACGAGTTGACTGACTCGCAAATATCTGTTATTATTATTATTATTTTAATAGATGTATTTTCGGCAAAATGTGAGCAAAACATTACTACGACGAGTATCTATAACTATATATATATGTACCGAAAATAATATTCAATAGGTTTTTCAAATAGAAAATAACGTGTATTATTATATTAGATTATTATTAAAACTACTAGTCGATAACAAAATACATTATAGGCACCCCACTACGTTTAAAACTATTCAAAATGGTTTGTGTTCTAAATATGTAAAGAATACGCGCAGATACGCATATTTTAAAACGTACGCACAATGTCAACATGAGAATAGTGTGATGTCGAAGCGTATAATATAATACAAAAAATAAAAGTAGTCTCATACTCTTATGGATGTACGCTCATTGAAAATAATATTTAAAGTATTTTTTAATGTTAAATATTATAATATATATATATATATATATTTTGTATTAAATAGCGTTATGAACAGTTTTAATATCATATAGGTAAACTTAATTTAAGCTAAAATATTTTTCGATACATTTTTCATTTTATTTTCAAGTCGTAATTATAAAACAATTTTCAAAACCAACCTATTATTTAAAAAAAATATATATATATATATATATTTAAAAAAAATTCGATACATTAAAATTAATCGTAAGTTAGACACATGTAATTTGGTTTTAGTTTTATCGCGTGTATTTATTTAGTCAGTTTTGTTGTCAAAAAATGAAAAATACCATTAGAATAATAATTCGGAAGTCATAGATAGTTATAATATAGATTTTTATTGAAAAACTCTTAATATTAATATTTGTAGGTACATAGGTAGTTTATAATTTTAATATAATTTTTATTGACCAGTAATCACATTATTTCGTAAGCATTTTAAATCAATGTGAAAACATCTTATTAATTACTTAAAATAATAAAACACTTAGATTTTGTTTTCTTAATATTTTACTATCATATTATTATCGCATTATACAGATTAATGGTATGAAATATATTTTATTATCAGGTCCCGATATTTTCTACCGTATTGATAAACATGCATATTTATTTGGAATTTCAAAATACGTATCTTCGATTAAAAGTCCAGTGGAAATATTTTTAAACATTTGGTGCATTCTATCTTGTCCAGACATCAACGAGAAACATATTGTGATCCTTCCGCGTCTGTCTGCGTATTGATAACGTTCCTAAAATAGACATATTGCCCTCTTTTTATGTTATGGGAAACAGAATATGTGTGGGGAAATAGTAGGTATAGACTATATATATATATATATATATATATATACATATGTATATATGGTGGAATGACACACATGGTCATCCCTAAAATTAAAATTAAAACCAACTGTAGACTTGCGTATATGCCTTGACGATTTTCAAATGGTAATTGCAGTGATACTTTAATGTGTTATTAAAAACTTACTTAGTATATTTTATTTTTAAAATTTCATTCAGACTTTCATTCTATAATAAAAATTAATTTTGAAATGTAAATAAAACAATTTGTTGTAATGGTTACAAGTTTAATCGAGTAACCTCAAAATATTTATACCTACACATATATACTATAATATACTTATTGATTACTTAATTATTTATAACTATATTGAGTCGTTTTATTCATTTGTTATCCTAAGTATATAACTGTGATGATCAAAACCGCAAATTTTCATTTTAACTAGACTTATCATACCTATATCTAAACCATATTTCATTAAATTTGTTACTTACTCAGTGTGGGGTTTTCATCGGGGATGTTTGATTAAACGGGGCAAACGAGTGATCCGTCCCGATTTATAGGTGCAACCGAAATAAGTATTGCACTTAAACTGTATTACTATATTACGTTTAATACATATTCTATAACATAAATGTGAATTATATTTGTTTTGGCGCTTATCAATTTTTTAATTGATTTATATAAATATTATAATATTGGAAATACAAATTTGTATAGATTTTGTTTATATTTGAATTTTAAACTGTCAATAAAATGTGTGCGGACACTTGAATAATAGATACTCACTTAACAAAAGAAAAATAGTGTGTTGAAATAACTTATGAAAAGTGTGCGGTATTGAACGATAAATGTGCTGTTTTGAACGGCGTCCCTAAATTCAATTTATGGTGTATAAATCATCTATTATAATATTTATCATATAAGAATGATCGTAAAAAAGTTAAATATATAGTAAAAACCATTTAATAATTCTAGAACTTAAAAAAGTATATTATATATTATGAGATAATATACGAGTAGTATGAAACTATGATGTTAAATATGATATAGTTTATATATATATTATAGGTACTTAATAGTTACAATTTATATTTATTTATTTAAATTTAAATGAGAATAAATACCTAAACTTAAAAATTGAATACATTGGATTATTTTTTAAAACGTGTGTGCATAAGTAAAATATCGTTAATTAATTTATATTATTCGTTATTTAATACTTATCTCTTATCTGTCGTCAATAAATCGATAGTATTGTATATTTGTATGTAAAAAGAAAAATGAAAAATAATTATCGTCAAGCTTATAAAATTCTCTCTCTCTCTTTGCGTCTTCAGTCATTTGACTGGCTTGCTGCAGTTCTCCATGCTTCCCTATTGTAACTTAATACAATACCTACTTATTTTGCCATTATCTACTTATTTTTATAACTTTATGTAGTTTAATAATGGTTTTAAGTAGGTAAGGAAATAATTGTTTTAGATTAAACGTAAAAGGTATACCTATTGTACCTAAATTTTCAAGAAATTAAATCAAAATTTTATATTTAAAATGGTGATGTATGTAAAAAAGTAAAATGAACGAAATAAAGATTTCTATGATAAAAAAATCAATAATTCGAAAAAAAAATTCCCAACAAATTATATATCATTATGATATACTATAATATAGGTAGGTACTATTAATTATATAATAAAATAACATAAGTCGAGATACTTATGAATACGAAGATGGTTATTTAAAATGTGCTTATAATAAATAACTATACTATATAACCAGACTTTTTATTCATATTATTATACTTATTGAAATAAATGGGTGAAAAGTTATTGAGAATATTCGTGTTTGAATATTTTTTAATTTTATATTCATGATATGTATTCCAATAAAAACATTTGTTTTGCCCAATTTATTTACGAATAATAATATTACAAAAGTAAAAACAAAATAATATATTATACTTAAGTGGATGTCGTAATTTATACTAGTTTTAAAAATAATTCGTCGTGGATGCACGATAAAAATCATGATCTTTATCTTATGATGTTACAAGTTACAACTATGTTAAAACAGTGAGTTATGAATGCACCTTTACGAAATATTGATTGTCAACATTGAAAACACCAGTGTTTTCAGAACTTAAAATCAAAAAAATAGGTTTACATTACTGTCAAAACACATACTGGGTCCAATTGTTCTGCCGTGAAATAATCGAGAAATATTGTTTTGAAATGGCAAAAAGGCAAAAAAAAAAAATGGTTATTGGTCAATTTTCTACCAAAATTGTATGTTTGTATAATATACATTATAATATTATATATTATGTATTAAAAAATATTGCCCTCTCCCCAGACAAAGAATTGAATCCGTCATTGCTAGATACCTGCACGCTAAACTACGCTGTGCATGCATATAGGGCAAAATTTTGTTTTTATATAACAAAATTACATGTATATCTTCTCAATTTATATAATGCAATTTAAATTATTTTTGTATTAAAAACCTTTAATATTCGTTTAAATAACAAAATAACTGAAAAATAAATAAATAATAATAATACTTAAATAATAAGCATAAATAAAGCGTATTTAATATTTATTATATACCTATATTATAAATGTGCAAGAATAATTTAAATATTATTGTTTCCAACATTTCTGTATAATTTTCTGTATAACAAAATGTTCTCATGAAAAAACGACTTTTGTAAGTTTCTTGATTTGTGTATTTGTATATGTTTATTGGATATAGAAGTTTATATGTGTTGCATATGAACCAATAACTTTGTTACACAATTTTGCTATATTTAAACCTTTTATGCCTGTATAATATTTGATTGATCATCAGTAAGACGATTATCAAAATATTCCTATGCACTTTGCTGTATTTTGTTTCTAAACACTAATGCGAGAACTTATTTAAAAGCTTAAAACATTTAAAAACGGGAGATTTTTTCCAACCTTTTGTAGGTATATGTACATATTATATTGAATTTGAAAGTAACGATAAAATAATTTCTTTGATAAAAGATAAAACTATTCCGAGTGAAACTTCGATATAACATGAGTATTACTGTCAGTAATAATTGAAATTAACTATTTTATGACGAAAAAAATTCAAAATTCAAAATTGCTGTAAATAGCCCAAAATTGGAAAAAAATTAAAAACATTTCTTACGTTAATTCTGTACTTATATACGTTTTGGTAAAAATTTTTAATTTATATACCCATTTTATACCAGATATTCGAACATATTTTGTACTAAAATAATATATATTATCGAAAGATGGAAATGGATATTATAAAGGTAATAATAATAATAATAAGGTATTATAAAAAATATAAATATTTAATATAAAAATTTGTTTTAACCGATTTTTAAGATTTTTGAATACAGCTAGAGTGTTAGTTTAAATATACTTTTAATGTATATTTGTATAATAATTTTCAAGTCTTAAAACCTAAAATTAACTTTTATCGTGAAAAAATTGAAATTTTTGACATTAATATTGTGCATGAATACATTTTAGGACTTTAGGAACAATTATTTACAACTATAGTGCAGTTCAAATTTCAGATTCTGAGTGAAACGAGGAATAGAGAATGTATTGGTTTTACAATTATGAGTGATTTTTTTTTTTTAGTTTTTTAAATTTCTGTACCCAAAAATTATATTAAAAAGAGAGCTCCAATTGTTGCATACCTATACATACCCGGTTTCTGACACCTCTTCTTCTTCTCCTCCGCCTTCTCTTCCAACTATTTGGGGTCGGCCAAATAGGTGTTTCTGACACCTAGCAAATTATATTAGTCCGGTACCCTTAGAGAGGTAATTTTTCGATTTTTTTTTTTTTGGTTTTTTCAATTCAGTAATAATAAATGACTACAATTAAAAAAAAAAAAACTGTAAAAACACAACGATTTCGTTGAAATCGAATGTTTTTTCATTTTAATTCTGTAACAAAATTTTAACAAAATCGTGCTTTAACCGTTTTTTTTTTTTACTTTTTTAGATAATAAATTGTCTTACGTGCTTATTTAAAAAATAATAGAAAAAAAAAAACAATACATCTCTAAAGTATACTGACTTGATCTAATTTTCCATCGGAAACACGGTAAGGTAAGCATGTATGATACAATCGGAGCTTTCCTTCTAATATAATTTTTGGGTACAGATATGAAAGCAAAATAACCACATAATTATTGTAAAACCAATATAGTCATCGTTTCACTCAGAATGTAAAAATTGAACTTCTAGTTGTTAATAATGGATATTTCGTTCCTCGTATTATTATATTATAGACGTTTATTGGAGTATATTTGTACAAGGTGTACAAGCTGTGTGGGTCGGGCGACAAAATGAGAATAATTCTTCTTAGGGCAGGATACTCGTTTTACGTGCGCCAAAAGGGTTGATAGATGATCGCCTACAATATACGCATGTACAGGACATTATCTTTTGAATTATTATTTACCTTGTGTACCTTATCGGCCATACACGTATACGTGATATGCAGCACCCGGCCGCCGAACAGAAGAAGAACAAGGAGAGCTGTCGGGGGGGGGGGCGTTTGCCGCCGGGGTTCTTATTATTTTCGGGTTCTTCTCGTATATAATATATAATGGCCAGGTTATATATTATATAGGTGCTTTTATTTTTTAGTAATTTTTATTTTATTTTTTATAATATATTATTCATTTCACCGTCGAAGACGACAATGGGTGCGCGTGTGGAAGACGAGACGACGTATAATAATAATAATAATAATAATAATAATAATAATAATAATAATAATAATAATAATAATAATAATAATAGGTCAAGCCGTTATATTCTTTACACGCGCGCGCCCGCGCTCGCGCCAGCGATCTCGGATAATATATATTTTTTTTTTATAAATTTTTTACACGACTATTGTTAACGAGTATCATTGAAAGGGGGAAATGGCATTTATACGCGCATTACCGGCTCGAGATTTTCCGCAGAGTTGGATTTCATCGTCGTCGTCGTGGTCGCATGTATGCAGCCAGCTGCACATGTTACACACACACACACACACACATATACACCTACAATTTATATAATATACACTCTGGTCGTGATTCAATTCGGATCACGGAATTTTCGTTCGAGGGTAGAAAATATATAATAATCGTAGATGTAGAGGCAAAAAAAAAAAAAAAATAACTAATAAATATACCGAAATATCACCGCGGTAATTCGTCCGGTCGTCGTTTTCATCGAGTCGACGATTATCCACCCATATATATATATATATATGCTATTTGACTCCTCTGGAATCGATATAATAATAACGTAGCTATATATATATATATATACTATATATACTATATACGTGCATGTTATATATATATATTTACTTATTTACTTCCTCGTACTGTATTATCGCCTCGGGCATTCGATCGATTTGGAAAATTGAAAATTATTATTTGGGGTGATCTCCGCCGCAACCCCGAATCTATTAGCTAATTGACGGATCCGAAGGATTTGACGTGTAAAAAAATAAAAATAAAAAATAAAAAATCGGGAAAAGCCGTCGACCGACTTGTAGGGTCGACGAGGACAATAATATAATAGTACATTATATTTTTACGGCCTGTCGATTTATATCAATCGACTAAATCCGATGACCGATGTCATTCATATACATATATAATGAATATAAAAGCATTATAATATTTTTAATGTTTTTTGACCGAAATATGACACTGTATAGTGTATATTATAATATATTAAATTATACTATACTATATTATATTATATAGTATAGTGTCGTAGGTCCTAACTGAAATATCAGGCATTTTTTTCTGGCTACAAAAAAAATATATCCTTCTTTCCTTACGTGGAACATCTATTTATATGTATTTCAGTATTATTTTTATCACCCATATATACGAAAAATAGTTTAAGAGTAACTCGACCGACCGTTAAAAAATTAATTTATTTTTATTTTTTATTAGCTTATAATTCGAAATCGTATTGATTCCACTTCAAAATTATTGTGTCGAAGTAAATATTGATTCAGATTCTTGAAAGCTACAATATTTTTCGAAACTATTTTTATATTTTATCCTTTGGTCTTTTTAAAATATCATGACATCATTAATATAAAATATATGTATGGAATGTGTTGGGAAAAAAAATATTTACCGTATAGAATTGTCTACGATTCATTTCCAATAACCGATAGTAATAAACAGGGATTAAAGGGGGGAGGGGACGCAGGAGAACTCAGTCCCCTTACCAGAGAATGGTGGTTAAAAAGCGTCCCCTTTAACAATTTCTCCATAAGATACTCCCTGGAGTACTCAAATTATAACCAAATATTAATCAATATAATTCAGAATTCCTTTGAAATTAAATCTTATAGTTTTACTTTTTTTTTTTATCAAATATGTTTTATTTTTATCAAATGTATTTAATAAAAATCACGGACTATAAGATAGAATCTTAATCCGATCTCATACGACTGGTGTATTTGGACCACAGGCACTAGTCGTGTTACTTTAAACTTATACTTATTTTACTTCAAAATACATATTTATATATTAAGATAATAATAATATTTTATATTTTAATATACCTAAATATGTATAATATATATTTTTATGTACCTATGTTTCATTTTTATGAATTTATGTTATTTAATGTTGAAAAACATATACTAAAGAAAATACAATTTATGTTTCTGTTTAGGTCCTTTATATACTACTATAAGTACTATAATTGTTTGGTTTTAAAAATAGCTCTTTATTAAATAACGTCAAATTGAGCTTCTTACATGTATATATATATATATATATATATGTATTATATATAGATACTCTGTGTGATTTTTTAAGCATGCCCCCGCTTTAACCATCTATAATGCGTAAATTTGAATTTTTTCTTGTTCAATTTAAAATACTTACATTTTTGTGAAATAATTAATTTTTATACTATTTTTTATCTGTATAATATATTTAGATTTTATTTTCTCGTATAATTTTATAATTATGAAAAAAAATATTCAATTTCAAAATATTAAATTTTTATAAAAAATAATTTATTTCATAAAAATGTAATTATTAGTGCTTTAAATGTTACATGAAATAAATTTTAAATTTGTTTATTATTCGTATTTAAAAGTGAGGTGATAATTCTTTAAAAAAATCACTCTGTATATACATATTACATATAATGATATATGGAACTCTTATATAGCTATATGGACATATTATAGTCTTTCCTGGAATTTTTGTCCACTTTAACTCCTGACGATAAATTCTTATAAATTTAATTTAAGTTATTGCAACTAATTATACTATTATTGTATCTATTATTTTTGTCTGAATGCATATTTATTGTAATTTCAATTTTTTTTTTTTTCAAAATATTGTATTAATTATATTTTAATTAAAATCGAACAATTTTGAACGATGCATAAACATTTAATTTAATAATGTTTTTACATATATTTTAAATAATAAGTGTTTATTGTAAATAATGTCATAATTTGTGTAAACACATAAAAAAAAAAACTGTGGTTGCGTAGACAATCGGAAATTTAACACGTCATGTTTTATCACAATAATATGTATATATACAAAAACACATGAAAAATAGTCGTCTTACTAATTTTTCGAAATTTACATAATTATGTCATACTATATCTTTACTATGCTAATAGAAAAACCATAGATTATATACATTTACGTCCAAATAACACTTTTTACATAAAGCAACAATAACGTGTATTTATTTATTTAATTTTTAGTTTATCTATATTATATACCTTATTATACATTGCTCGTCAAGTAGTATAGTGGTAGTGAGTATATTAAATTTAAAAGCAATGATATAAATCATCGTATTCAATAAGAATATTTTGAGCTGATTTTATATATACATAACTATAATAGATACCGTAAAAAAAGAACATTTTATGACGTTACCATAAATAATATATATATATTATTTTAGTTATATATTGGTACCTACATAGTAATCATGGCAACTTTATTTGTTATTTTTCTAATCATAAACATTTTATGTTATAAAATGTAATTTTTTCTTTAAGAAAAAATTGTTGGAAAGTTCAAAAATTGATCTCTGAATAGTACTATCGAGAATACATTTTCTATTAAAGAAGCTGCGGTTAACATCAAACATTTACTCGATTTCTTCTACCCAAAACATTGTTTCCAGAAAAAATAAAATAAAACAAACATCATCAATGTTAAACCAATAGTTAAAATTTAAAATGTAGATATTAAGTAAAAGAATATTTATATGAATAATTTATATACTTGAAATTTTTTAAAAATACAATTTATTTCGTTATAATTGTGTGTGTGTGTTTTAGATTCTGAGTGAATAGAGAAAAATGGTTTTACGATGATGTGTTTTTTTATGTTTGTGCCCAATAATTCTATACTAAGGAGTGCTCCGAATATTACAAAAAATATTTTCTGGTAGCAAATTACATCTAGTTGGTGCTAAAATAATAAAATAATAGATCATTTTTTGATTTTTAATTTTTTCGATAAATGCTTAAGGAAAAACTATGAAAAAATTAGTATAAAAATTGGTAAACACGATTGTGGTAAAAAACTTCACAACTCCGAAAATATTGATGATAGAGGCTTGAAATTATCACCACAAACGTATAAACGTAAAATATTAATACAAACATATTTTGAAAGTGTTTTCTCATTTTCAAGCTATTTATTTTATGATTAAATTGAGTTTTTAAGACCTAAAAATATAATACAGTGTTAAAAGTACGCCATTCTAGCTACTGAAACGCATATCGTTACACTACATACAAAAAAATTAAAATATCGGTGAATATAATTACTTTTTAATAGTCATTTAAATTTTTTTATTGATTACCAATTAACTTGTTCGACGTTTCGGTATGAAATGTGTTAGAATTTCGGAGAAATAATGGATCTATAAACTTGAAATTTTTACCAAATATGTATAATAGCACAACATTATGAAGGCAAAAAAACATTTTGAAATTATTTTCCTAATTGTGTGTTATTTATAGAAATTTTCAATTTTGAGGCATTTAATTAAATTCTGAATATATTATTAATATAGTCTACAGTAATTGTCAAGTATATCCACTGAAGCTTCGCTTAGGATCGTTTTTTTATAAAGATTTTTCTGAAAATTGTTTTCAAATTCAATATATCCATCATCATTATCCTACCCAACCTGCGAAATGCTTCCAGACTTTTTATATATAATTTATTATTTATTTTTGTAAAAAAATTTAAATAAAATACAATTTTTGTTAGAAATTGTGACCAGTGAATGTATAATATATATTAGAGACTGTCAGTCCTGAATATAATTTAAACTAAAATAAAACAATAGATACATATTTTGTATTAAAATGAACTAGCCATTATTAACATATGAACATAATCTATAAATTATTATTAAAAATATAAAATATAAATTTTTTTTTATATAAAATATAAAACTAACGATTTCGAAAAAAATCAAGATATCTATATATTTTACGTAGGTATAGTCATTATTTTAACATTATTACGATATGTATTAAATACTTAGGCCACCAACGCTATTACAGATCCCGATATAGTAAATAAATATAGTGAACTTACAAGGCGTAATTTATTAGGTTAGTGACAATATTAAGAATAATTCGATAGCTCCTTTAACGAAAAATCTTGTGTACATTTCTGATGTCAGCTATATATTTTATCTTTTATACAATACCCATATTTGGATAAGGTATTGAACATAAAGAATTTATATGTATATATATATGTATACCTTATGCACATATATGTATATTAAATATTAATACAAATGTATGCGAGTTCTCTTTATTCAAAATACACTTTTGAAAAACAAATATTGATCAAAGTTAACTGACCCCTACCTTAAAGATAGGTACTCAGTTACATATTTTTTGTACTCTACGAGTTCAAATTTTAAAAAACTAACTTATATGAAATATAATTTCTTACATTCGAAGCTGAAAGCAGTAATATATATAATCTATATTGTATAATGTATATTTTTAATACCTATATATTAGTCAGTGATATAGTCGTAAATTTTTTAGTGGGTATACGCTGAAACTTAAGAGATTTTACCCTACCCAGTGGTACATATTTCTTTTGGGGGATGGAGGGTGTGGTCCACTAAATTATTTCAAGCCTCTTATGTTTTTAGAATTAAAACATATTAATAAAATTTATATATTATGGTGGAGTTGAAGTACTCCCCTCCCCTTCCCGAACGTTTAAGCTAATGGTGACAGGAAGACAGGAACAGGACTTGAAAATGTTATATTTCGAACGTTATAACAATCAAAATCAATAACGTATTATAATGAAAAATGTTATAACGCAAAATTTAAATTACATTTTAAAACAAGAATGTTTTTAAGCCTTGGTCAGAATGACAAACAAATTTTGATAATAGATAAGGGATAAGAAAAATAGGAATATAGATTTTTATCACAAAAATATGGATTTATTAAATTAAAAAACATACTAATAATTAATACCTAAATACATACAAGTAATATTGACTCAGAAAATAATGGTTTACTTTAAAAAAATTACCCAGTAGTCCCAAGAATACATAATTTTATATTGCATTATCTGTAATATAGTTTTTAATATAATTTATAAATAAATTGATCAATGAATCGTTTGGTGTTAAGTATTATGAGGACGCTGCCCACACGTTTTTTCTGACATAGCAAATTTACGTACCGTATTCTTACTACAGTTTATTTATAATTAATATAAATGTAAATTTACCTATTATCAAACTCTTAGAGGAAAACATAAACTATGCCCTAACAGGGAGATTTTTTTTATATTCGAATTTTTAAACAAGTTATAAGTAGTTAAATAACTCATTTTTTTTGAATGAATATAACTAGTTTTAAAAATTAAATTGAAAAAAAAAATCCATACTAAAGCATAGTTTATGTTCTCCTCTACAGATTTGATAATAGGTAAATTGACTCTAATATTAATTATAAATAAACTGTAGTAAGAATTCGGTATGTATATTTGGTATGTTATACGTATGTAAGACAGAGACAACAAACGAGTGAGTAGCGTCCTCTTAAGAAAGGTAATGTATTTTTTTAAATATCTTACATCAAAAATAATAATTATTATGATATCCACATGTTTTATATTAGGTACTTAAATACTCAATTAGTCATTATGATGTGGGGAGTGTTGCATAAAAATATAAGTATATGTTAATTAGTATATTCTAATCTTAATTTGTATAAATTCAAAATTCACTATGTGTACGGTGTAGATATACTAAACACGGTCTACAAAATTTTCGAAAATGGATAGGTACATAATGCTTTTATTGGAAGTTAAATTAAGTTATTTTGAATTAATCCTTCCGGATACATGTAATTTATCATATTTTAGTGTGTAATCAAATACATATTATTATTTATGTTTGTAAAATATGTAAGTACAACAATATGAATATGTAAAATTCATCGCCACTCGGTAAAGTCTACCAAAGAACATATAATACCGCTAAAGAAAAAAAGAAAAAATAATAAATAAAACTAAATATTTCTTAAATTATTAGGTACTGTGAATTTGTCAATAGACCATAAATAAAAATTGGTGGAAGTAGTATACCCGCGTATCATATAAAAAGTTTTGCTATGCGCACTAACGAAAAAATCGAAAAGTGGGTATACGCCGTATACCTTCCACTACATCTCTGATATTAGTTAGTTAATATACTCATATTTTCGAGTTTTAAATATACATTTTGAACACGAAATATATATTTTTCTATTATAACTATACGGTTTTTTTTTTATTTCTCTGGACCTCAATAAATTTGTTATTGTTATAAAAAGCATATGTATGTATGGACTCTACTATAGAAATTTCTTGTTAACTCCTAAACTACACCATACTTTTTGATTGCATCTCATTTAATTTATGCATTTAATGTATATATATTAATGCTTGCCATAATCGTAAATGGAATAACCATATAAAATTAGTAACAAATAAACTAAGAAAAATCATATATTCTTTCAAAAACTTTTATGATATATTAGAATATAAGAAAATTAGAGTAGTATATCAAGCACTAGTAGAATCTATTATTGATTATTCTATTTCTGATTTTTGAGGTGTCTACGCGATACAACTATAGACCCACTAATAAAGTACAGAATACAATTTAAAAAAATAATTTTATGTACTACACAGAATACCTTTACAAAGATTTAATTGTACTATCAGTATAAAAATTATTCTATAAGACTTTTGTATTTTATATTAACAAAAATAAACATCACGTCTATCTCAGAACACGAATATAATACCTACTAGACACAACGATATAATATAAGTGTACCCCTTATGCATAGAAAACGAACCCAATATTATTTATGCTAAATAGGTCTAAAACTATATAATATAGGCTTTCGTTAAACCATTAAACATTGTATTTATTTTTTTTGAAGATTTTCATTTTCAATATTTCAGATTGGCTAATATTAGAGAACAAAATAATATAGATATTTAAGAAATTATATTAGCTATATATACATGTAAACCCATTGCTTATAAAACGTAAATGAATTTAACGTTATAATATATTTTTTAATGATTTTAGTTTAAATGTAATAGTTTAATCGATTTTATTATGTTACTATTTAAAATGATTTACACATTTTTATACTTATAATTATTATTTTGTTTCTATCATTTGCGAACTCATGGGTTCCCGCCACGAACTCGTTTATCGAGGAGGGCTCAGTATGTTCGCTGCAAAAAAATAATGATGGATACGTGTAATTAAATATATATTGAGTATAAAATGTAATTTTTATTTTTTCAATAGTGAAAAATAAAAAAACCCCAAAAATAATAAGTTTTAAACTCGCGGGACTTCCGAACACGTGTATAATATAATATATATGCATACGATACGCGTACAGCACACATGTTTTACACTACCGTGTCCACAATCCACATACTATATACACGCACACACACGCACATGCACACATGCAAACACATACGAACGCATGCACACAGGCACACATAAAAAAACGCATATTATGCACGTGTCATTGTCTTTACACGGGTTTTTTTTTTTTTTTTATATGTATATATTATAATTTTTTGTTTCATATACTATAATATGATATACGACTGGGCGGCGGCAGCTCTTGTGTCGGCGTTTCGGCTTGACCCGAGACAAAAGGGTAACGTTACTCTTTGGGCGTCCTCCGACGACGACGTTGCACACGCATCAATCGAATATTCCATTAGGATCTCAGTTTGGGGGCACACGCCGGGCGCGAGCGTACCTATACGTACCGCGGTCGGACGACCTGCACAAAATAAACTATAGGTAGGTACCATTGTTTCTAGCCAGTCGGTCCGAGTATAATGATAATAATAATAATAATAATAATAATAATAATAATAATAATAATAATAATAATAATAATAATAATGATAATAATAATAACGATAACAATATAATAATAACAAAAAAAAAAAAAAAAAAAAAAAAAAAAATGAAAAAAATCATCGACGACCGTCGTATAATTAACGTGCACAGTGCGCGCAAAATATATATCGGCAAATCGGATCTCGTTATACGTTCGTGATGGGTTCGATGCTCCCCCTCGACGATGGGCCCGTGCATGTAGTGTTTTCCTCGGGTATATACACCGGAATTATCCGCAATAGGTATACCGTGTCGTTTCAATCTCTACGGTGAGTTCGCGTCGCACACGTTTTGCGCCAAATGGTCACGAAAATCCTAAAAAGTGAAGAAACAAAGAACCAAAATACCCATTTCGTATTGTAGTAAAGATCGGTTGATATTGAAGAAATAAAATGTCGAAAAAAATCTTTGAACACGCGATACACCAAAATAACTAGACTTAACTATAATAAATATAACACTTTTCTCCAACAAGTGTGCCACGCATTATGCGCAACAAAATCAATTGAATACTAACCGCAATATAATATGTACATATAGATAGTTGTTAATTTCACCTGAAACAAAGTTATTATGTCTGATGTCCGCAACAACGCATTCGGATCCTCATTTCCTCATTTCGATTTTATCAGTTTTCTCATTATTCCGTTGTCAAACAACAAATGTTTCGTATAAAAGTTTTCTATTTCTAATTAAGTCTATACGTATTTTAGTGTATCATAATATTTAAAGACTTTTTTTTATTTCTTCAATATCAAATAATCTGTACCTACTACAATATATAATAGGAATTTTGGTTCATTTTTTTAGAACATTTTAGGCTTCTGTGACCATTTGGTACACAATTGTATCCGACGGGAACTTAACACTATAAAAATAATACTTTTATACGAAACATTCGACATCGGAATAGTGAGAAAATTGGTAGAATCGAAATAAGGAATAGATACGAGTACGTTGTTACGGACATCAGTCATAACAACTTGTTTCATAAGAAGTTAGCATTAAATACATATTATCGTTAGTATCCAATAAATTACATTTTGATTTGTTGGATACGTATTGCGTTGGACATTTTTTTGGGTCATCTTTTGTTTTTTTTTAATATATCCGAGTTTGTACATGATAATGCTAAGGTCTAAGCTAAAATAGTGATATGATAATTAAAATCTGACAAAAACCGTTAAATTATGCCGTATAATTTGAGTATTTCTATTTTTAAATACTATTTGACATTATGTAAAGCTCAAAATTAATAAAAGGAGTCGATAAATTCATTAAGTGTCTAACAGTTGACAAGCAAATAATTACGTATAATTTTGGATACGTTTTGTTAATCATTTAATGGCGAATTTACGTATAGCTCTTTGATTTTGGGCAGCATCTTATGCGTGTTCACTGTTCAGCGTAGAGAAATTCAACCTATATGAATTTAATAGCCATGATGATAAAAAAAATATATATATATGTATACGAATACAACTGGGTGTTTGAAGCTTACGAAAATAGTAACATTACAGATTTCTAGACGAGATATATGTAGGAATATGGGAATAAAGGAATATGCATAATTATTACGAATGACAAGAAGTTAGCGTGGATAGTTAGTATTAAAATATTCTCTTTGGTATACCTATATATTATACAGATGTTGGTATGCCCAATTTTGAAAATCTTGCGGTATTTAAAATCCTTCTTTTTCCTTGACATAATATCGATGGAGAAATGTATTTAGTAAAACCTCCACTAACGGACACCTCCCAATAGCGGACGTTTTTTTGGGAACGGAGACATTTTCACTACTTTTTAATGCGGAAACCTCCGAATAGCGGACACTTATTTTTGCATTTGAAAATGCAGTTGACTGTATATAATACATTTAACATGATTAAATTAAACTAATACCATAATAACTTATCACGATTATGACGAAAATTTAATTGTCTTGATTGCCAATGTTCCGTAAGTATATATTATGTTTTGTTAGTTAGTGATTATTTTTCGACTTTTTCGACGTTGGCAAATTATTTTACTCGCGAGATTGTACAGAGACGGCAAAATTATAAAGAGACCAAGATGACCGATTTTGTTCTCACCAAATTGAATATTTATGCATGTATCTGATCAATTATTTTTATATGTATGTATGTATTAAATTAGGAATTTCCATAAACATTACCAAATTATTAAAATTATTATACCATTAAATATACATAATTAGTAATTATATTTAAAAATAACATTATCATTTAATTATATGTTATGTTTAATTATATGCAAATGTTTTCATTTTACACATTTAACCTTTATGAATTTTAAAAATTTACCTCCCCCCCCCCTGAATAGCGGACGCCTCCGAAAAGCGGACAAAATTTCGGTGACCGGGGGTGTCCGCTATTCAGAGATTTCACTGTATACACATACATTTTATTAGTTTCATATACATTTGTTGTAAGCCGTTAAACAATAAATTATCAAATCATATGATGTGTTAATAGATATACCCGAATAATCCATATATAACAACAGAATGGATAGGTCACTCTTTTTTTGAAAGTACGTGGAGTTGCGGTTCATTTAAAAGAAGAGAGAAGTCACTGTTAGAATAATTTTCTTTTTCGCACGAGGTGTAATTTTGTATGTAAATAATGAACCATATAACCTCAAAAAGGTGTCATTAAATTTTCGTACAATAAGTATTATTGATGTTTTATCCATTTCTTTATTGTCTATAGGCTGATCTACGGATTTTTTTGATAATATTATCATTTATTAGTGTTTATAAGAATCAAATATATAGTAGATATTACGTCGTCTAAGGATTAAAAGATTTTAACGCAAAATAAAAAAATTGTTCAGGACAGTGATTTTAAGTTTAATATGACATTTTTTCTTCTATGAACATTAAAATCATTGAAAGTTCATAAAATTTTACTTGATAAAATAAAACTCTAAATTTTAAAATAACTATTAAGTTAATTATTAACCAAGTAATAAACAAAAAATTAAAATATGATGTTAAGAATGAAAAGGATTCAAGTGTGTCATGTAGGACCTATTTAATTTGAAATATTGTTCAGAATGAAAAGGTTCTAGAAAATTTTCCTAAATACTGATGACTAATTTTGCACCAATTAAATTATTTAATAGTTTGTATCTCAGTAAAAAAATAAAGAAATTTAAAGGTCGATCGATGTAGAAAAAAATCAAAAAAAAAAAATAATTATATTTAAAAATGTACTTTTTCAAAAAAATGTATTTAATACCTATTTTAACTATAAGAAGGAAATTAATTATTGAAAATAATATAGATATTATGTATTGACTATATCATCATAATAAATATAAATACTATAATGGAGTAAGATTGAGGATGACTGATGTGAAGTGAATGTCCGAATTCATGAGAGTTGAATGGATAAGTACAAAGTACTTACGTATACATAGTAAAATAAAATATATAGAGTGCGATAAATTAAAAGAGAAAGATTGGATTTAGGTGATCACTGAACATACTTATAAATAATAAAAAAGGTGTGCAATTAGGTAGTGGACCCATGGCTGTAGCAGACAGAATATTTGAATACATATTAATTATTATTATGAAAGGTGTTTGGCCAATAAACCTATAGGTGCAAATGGTAATACTATTGTCTATAGAATACATATAGAGAGTGATATTAGAAGAAAAGTAGGTTTTATAATGATTAGAGATTTGAATAAATTGTATCTATATGGATGTACAGATGAAATAGGTAGGTATGTAATTTTAGTATATAATATAAAGGTGTTATACAAACGTGGCAATATCCTAAATATTTTTGCAATTATAATGTTATTAATCGATTAGACTAAAAAGATATTTTGATTAATTTATTATTAAAAATAACAAAATATATTACGTTACAACTTTATTACATAACATTGGTGATTGGACATTAATGAAACAATTACCGTTTAAATATAATAAACTTATTATCAATCTTGTCTTTGACTTTAAACTACTCTATTAACGTTGAAAATAATACATTAATATTTCAATGTTATTTTTTCCTGATATTTTACTTTATTTTGCGTGTAGATTATTGCATAAAAAACAATAAATCATATAAGAATTAGCCAAGTTAAACGGCCAGTTATTGTTTGCGTATTGTCGTTTACCTATTTTTAAAATGTGTTTCGACATTTTCCGACAGAAGAAATCGAATACAAGTTTTTGGGCAAAGAGCTTTCTGACACAAAATTAATTTTAAAACCATCTTTAGAGAAAGGATTTTTTTAATAACTTTTGTCTAATCAATAACTCCGTAACCATAACCATTTAACTGAACAATACTCAAACGATGTACAAAATAGGTCAAAATATACAATAGTGATACGTAAACCATATACGACCAGTTAAACATTGCAAATTCCTAAAGAATTTTTTCGTGATTTTAAATTTGTAGACACTCAAGAAAGCTATTTAATATTTATAATACAAATTAATTGGATATAACTTTTTCAAAACTAAATAATAGGTATTAGTTCAACGTATTTTAATAGTGAACAAGCGAATAGGTATACACGACATTTTTTATATCAAAAATCTTAAACTCGGGTGGTAGGGAATGGGGTGTAGGGTTATAATAATATAATATTTATAGAATAGGCTATCGGTTTTACATAAGAAATTTCATCATTCTTCGGTAAAAATTATATATCTATTGATTAAATCAAGTATAAATATAACTTCAAATTACCTATAACAGAAATATATAAACACAGAAATTAATTTTTTTTTTTTATAATATTTTAATAACAATAAATAAATAATTCTTCAGAAGGATGGTGTTGTAAATAATGAAACAACAGAGGTATTACTAGTTGAGGTGTCATGGTGCATGCTATTTGAAGATGATATAGTGTTAGTTGGAGAGAGTTTTGAGTAAGTGAACTGTAGACTGGAATAGTGAAGAGATGCTCTCGAAGAGAAATGATTAAGGATTAGAAGGGATAAAAAAATAAAAGATTATGGTTTTGGAGAAAGGGACCAACACAGAGCGAATAGGGATACGTAAGTTATGAAGTTGTGTGGGGATGTAGTGGATGAGGTTGAGAGGTTCAAGAATTTTGAATCTGTTTTACAGAAGAATGGTAGTTTTGAAGAAGATATAAAACAGGATTAAGTGTGGATGGATGAAGTGGAGAGAAGCTTCAGGTATTTTTTGTGACAAAAAAGATTCCAAATAGGTTAAAAGGTAAAATGTATAAAACGTATGAGGCCTGCAATGATCAGAATATTGGACAGTAGATAGGAAGATAAAACAGATAATGAGTTTAGCAGTAATAAGAATGTTAAGGTGAACGAGTGCAGAGACTGGAGAATATATTGAGATACAATATAAGGAAATAATAGGGCATGTTTTAAGGAGAGGAGAGATAGAGACAGTAAGATTTGTATAGGGAATGTATGTTGATGGAAGTAGAGAGAATGAAAGATCGAAAAGAGGAGGCATGTAATATAGAGTGATATGTGGTTAGGTTTAATTTTAAAATATATTTAAACATTTTAGTTATTAAATTTAAATTTTTCTCAAAATTTCTTAAAAAACTATCTATATAGAACCCCTTATAAATAGAGGGTTGGTGTCCTCTTCATTCAATATTTTTCTCTATATATTTTTACAATATAAAATATATCTAATGGTATATATATATATATATATATTGTAAATTATGTCTTTTTTTCTTTTGCAGAAAGCAAAAACACACGAACTACGAAGATTCAAAGAATATTCAAAAATATTAATAAAGATATGAATTATAGGTACTTCTTTTTTCTTTTCGGTACATATAAGTACATATAAGTAACGCATTAGTACATCTACCATAATGCATATATTAACTAACCAACACGATAAATCAAGTGTAATATACTATATTATAATAAAGAAATACTGTCCTCCTAGAGAGTAAGGCATTGTAGCTACCAAATTGTCAAAAATTAAATTATTAAGTTAAGCTATGCAGTACTGCCAACTTTAGGGAAAAAATATTTCCTTTGGGCGATATGTGCTTGAACACCTTACTTTTGGGATATATATTATTTGTTAATGTTTATATTCTATTTATATCACTTTCATGCGGTAAACCCATGTTTTAGAACCTTAAAATTAAAAAATGTAATTTTTCCAATAATTAATATTTTGTAGTTAAATACCAACTGTTTTGTCACTTTAAGTATGGGTAGAATAATAGGATTATTCAAAAAGAAAATTGGATTATAGTTTATTATTATTTATTCTACCGAAGGTCGCATCAGCATTTTCATTCAAAACAACAATCATTAGGTACTGATTTTTTTGTTTTTAAAGCCCTTTGCTGCCAATACCAATTTTTTCCATTCTTACTTGTTGTACGCATGATCTAGGTGAGCAGACTCGATTTCGCCAAAAATGAAAAATTCAATATGAATATTTTTTCCCTACATACTTATATTATTTAAACTAAATTAAATATATTTTAGTTCATAAGTTGAATTATCAGTCATTGTCATCAGTGAATTCTAATTTCAACTTAAAAAGTGTGACTTTTATAAATACATTAAAATTTTTTTTTAAAATAAATTTGTGACACACAAATAGTTTTAAACGAACGCATTTGTATGAAATATGAAGTATAAACGTCTGTATACTTGTATATACTAATATATATATTATAAAATAATTTCGAGACAAAAAGATAGTATACTCAGTACATTTACAGATATATACGCTATAGAGAGTACCTATATAGACCATTATTGGAAAACAACACAACACTCACCGATTCGATATAGTCGTAAATATAGAAACATTATTTATAGAAGTTAGCGGTTTTGATGTTAATTTTATGTTGAAATCAGAACTCAAAACTGACGAACAAAAATACATTTAATTTAGTTCGTGCGGGTGTGTCGTACGTGTTTAGGAATAAAACGTTCAGGTATATTTGGCGCGAACGGGCTATGCGAAAATAAGCGAGCTATTTTCCTTATCGCGAACGGGCGACGGAAAAAGGCATAGATAATAAAGGAATGGATGGGCCACCGTATTGTTCAATTTTGTGACTGAAGAGCATACTCGTTACCACATTGGTTGTATGTGGTTGTGGTCACGGTTACAAAATTTTATTATTGATAAATGATAATACATGCATAAAATATTGATAAAATAAATTAAAATCATGAACAATAAACATAATTAAATTATAAATTACATAATAAAATATAAATAATATCACTTGTCAAATAGCAAGTATTTTCGTCTAACACAATGGTCAAACATATTTTGAAATTTGAGCGGTTTACTGGGTTATCACTTATCATTCAAGTATCAATATTACTACAATCACTAAACCACAGTTACCATTGTGGTAACGTATATGCTCTTCGTACACACAACGCTCCGTATATTAGGTTAGGGATGGCCCATCCATTCCTTTATTATTTATGGAAAAAAGAGAACCTTCCCCCCCATTCGTTTGGCGAAATCGGGTAATTCCCATCTAGGTCCCCGTACCGAAATCGGTTGGATTTATAATATCATCGTCCGTCGAGTACTTGAAATCCGATTTTCGACGGTTCAATATAATATCCAAAACAATATATTATATTGTAGTATAATATGTTATATTGTTGAAACGACGCGTTCCGAATATGTATACGAATGGCGGTGAGCTTTATACATCCGTCGGCGGGCGGCTCGGGAGCGGCACACGTGTCCTTTATTTTCGCCCGTGACGATTACGTGAACTACGTAAGCCTTCGAAAAAGTCATCGCGACCGTCGTCGTCGTTATCTGTGGCAGTAAGGATTTCCGTACGGTATTTTCATATAATATTGCATGCATTCGTGTGTAATAATTACATAGACGTCTCATTATTACAGCGAGACGATAAACTCCGGTCAATATTTACCGTAGATAGCCTATATAGCGACTCAACTCGTGTGTGTGTGTGTGTGTGTGTGTGTATTGTATTTGTATATATATATATATATGTATATTTGTGTGCGTGTGTGTCAACGATATATATAAGGACAGGTGAAAAACACCGGCGGAAGTAAACAAACACGCGTCCAAGATATACGACGGGCGAGAGATTATTACACATAATTTTTTATACTTATTACATTATTATGTTTTTTTATTATATTTATTTATACTTACTCGCGTGGGCATTATCGCAGTCACGTCGGCAGCGGGTGGCCTCATAATCGGCCGTACGGATTCCAAGACACTGCAGGGATGCCGTAAACATTTGCAAAGAGGATAAATATTATATATATATATTAGAATATTACGCGTATATAGGCCGGATTTATTTTTTTACTTTTATTCCTTTGGCGAATCGTCATGACGACAAAGGACGGAGAGCGGAAAAAAACCACAGTCTAGATCTTCAAGGAGCGCAGCACACGTGCCCCGTCGATAGTAATCACCCCCCCCCCAACCTCCTACGAAGGGACAGATGCTCATAGTAATTCGGATTTCCCTCCTCCCCCGATCGTCCGGGGGTCTCTTGCCGGGAGACTTATGGGTGTACGTTGTCTTTTATTTTTTATTGGTTTTTTTTTCTTCGGACATTTTCGAACAATAACATTCCTAGGGGAACGGAGTTTCGTCAAAGTCGCGCGCGCACACACACACACCCTTTCAGTAGACAAACACGAGCGAGTTTCCTTATCTCTCCGTCGCTTGTTCGAGTCGGCCACTTAACTCTTTGTGTTTCCAGGTAAATGACCTAATCGGTGGAAACCGTTGCGACACCAAACTCCTTATCACCCGAAACCGTGTCAACAACGTACGTTATGTATTTTTCTTTTTAAGTTCTTATTTTTTTTTTTTTTTTTTTACTCGAAGATATAAAAACATACGCTTGTAAAAAAATAAAAACCAAGACCATTGATCCACTGCCAGTTGTATATAATATAATATGCGTTCGTTTTAGGACAATGTACCTACACAGGAAAAAAATAAAACTATATAGTCTATAACCATATTAAAATACATACCTATACATTTCAGACATTGTTCGTTTAAAATCCTAACAGAACTGACAAAACGGGCAAGTTTGACTCTTTTGTCACATAAATATTTCTCTTATAACCATTAAAATATATATAATTATAGACAGTTAATTTGCTTCATCCATTCCATGTATATCTCTTTAAATTTGAAGACAAATTTACTGTTATTAGTTATTATAGTTAACAGTCTTACTACTTCTATATTTTTATTTACTTTTTTATATTTCTTTTTTGTCAGTTTATATTCCACAATGTTTAAACATTCCATCATATACAGAACCTCTGAAATACATCGTTTATACTGAAACTTCTCTATCTGAACATTGATTACCTATGTAATTGACGACGATTACATGAAAATTTTAATAATCAATATATACCTACACAACGCATTTAAAATTTAAAGCTTTTTTAATATCAATAAACAATGTCTATATGTTAAATTATTAGATTTGGAGTGTTGTTTTTTTTTTTTTTGAGAACAACTTTTTGACCAGAAAACATTTCTTTGTGCAACATGTCAAATACGTATCCATTTTCTTAAAATAAATTTCATCAGAAAGGAAATTATAAATTAAAAATTATAAATTATATACACTTAAAGAAAATCTACCGAAAAATGTAAAAATATTTATTATTTTATCGTAATTCCGAAAATAATAGTTCTAGACACTTGAAATCTCCACAGAGTATCTCTTATATGACGTTTATAATATCGTTTATTATATATATTATAGGTCATACATTAAAATATTTTTTTTGAAAATAGTGTTTAAATATTTTGGCAGCAATAAAATTATGTATGTATGTAAAAAAAAAGATTTATCATTGCTTTCAAAACACATAACACTGGTATCATATATCCAACGATCGAATTGCTTCTATCCTTTATAGTAGTATAATATATATACCTACTGACCGACTATTTTTTGTTTTTAATTTTTAATTATAGTAGATATACCTTATACCTATCTGAATAGTGAAACTAAGGTGGCTGCATAACATAAAATAATATTTTCTGTTTTATTTGACAACATTATTTTTATTGTAATGAGGAATTCGATAAAAGTTATTGAATTTAAAAACCAAAATTAATGCGAGGATTCCGGTTTTTTTGACTCTTTTTCATTTCCTGCGTCTACTCAAAAGTCGAATGAAATATGGATTTGGAGCGTTCTAATTTTCATGTTATAAATCAATGTCTGCCAATCGTTTAAATAAATTGACATTAATAGAAGACGTTTTGTTGGATTTTGTTTATTTTACGGGTAAAAATCCATATTGTATATTATCTGAGATTTAAGCATTGTTGAATCGATTGTGTAATTTGACGACGATGTTGTATGGAGCTTTTAATGAAATACTGGTAATGCGCATAATACAATCATTGATCAATACGATCCCGTTAGGATTTACGACATTGATCGCGAGTCGACTATATATATATATATACACAATATTATAACACCGGCCGTATACGTATATATATTATTATACCGTCTCGACGGCGGAGAAGATGAGGACAAAAAACGGATACCTCCGGACGCTTTATATATACGACTATATCATCGTATAAGGGACATTGGTGCGAATGATAATATAAAAAAATGTCGATGTAATTCGATACGATGGCCATGTGTTCGTGCATTGAAACGAAACTGTTTGTAAAAATAAAAAAATAAAATGTAACGCGTAACACAAACGTATTTTAATAATGGCTCGTAGGTGTGTACAACAATAATAATAATAATGATAAAAAAAAAAAAAAAAAAAAAAAAAAAAAAATGTATTACCGAGGTGTGTATATGTACGAGAGAATCGGACGCGTTTTAAACGGATGAAAAAATCGCGCGAACACAATCGAAGACGATCCGACGAACGGCGATCACACCTTGCTAAATAATCTCAATGGACGCGTCCGCGTAATCCGAGACGAGTTTGACGGCTGCCCCTCTGACGGATCAGGGACCGAAACGATTTTTGACGGGTTCCCGGGCCCGAGGGGTCAAGATCCCACGACGATATTTTTGTTATTTAACGTCGCCCACCGGGCACAATGGACCGTGTCGTGATCCTTGTCAAAAAAAAAAAAAAAAAAAAATTGACGAAAAAAAAAATAATCGCAAATAATGGTGTCATTACGTACACTAAATTTGTGTATGGAAATCGCCCACCCGACCCCACGCCCTCGTATATACTTTTCAATAACTTTTCAATACGACGCGTCATATCCATATTATAGCGCGTACAATTATGTGCTGTGTGTGAATATCGTTCGTGATGGACACGTCGTGTATATACTTATCTACACTCATATGCACAAACGCTACACGACGTTATAGAACCATAATTCGAACCAAAACATCAGTATGTATTCACCGTCTAAGAGGACGCTCTATGTACACACCCAGTTTTTAATGGGTTTCGTAAAGGAAATTTTCAGTGAAATTTCAAGAGAAATGAAAATGCAACAATTTCAAAATGTATAATAATTATATATTATTTAAAAACAGTCACGTGTCGATACAATTTTTTATTGTCGTGTTATCACGATATTTGTTAAAAATCACGTTCACGCTCTATAACTCTTCTTTGCGTAACCGCAGAGTAAAAATGTATAAAAAATATGAAAGATGAGAATATTTACTGTGCTCGAGCGTGGAGATTTTTTCAATACGTTTTTTTTTTTTTTTTTTTTGGAAGCTTAAATCCGTGATTGAAAATCGTGAAATTTTAACATTTTAAAATTTAAAAAAAAAACATAAAAATTACATTTTAACTAAAAAACTCCACGCTACAGCATATTATAGTAAATATTCTCATCTTTCATGTTTTGTATACATTTTAACTCTGCGATTACTAAGAGAGAATTTGTAGCTATAGAGCGTGAACGTATTGTAATACCGCTAAATTGGGTGTGTAGCATATCATTTTAAGTACGATACATTCACACCGTCAAAATGTCTATAGACTCAGTGTCGGACTGGCATCAAAAGGTTCAATCCGCAATCAATAGTCAAAGGGCTATAGTAGTTGATTAAAAAAAAAAAAAATCGATCATTCTGCTCGATAAAAAAATATTTATAATATATAGATTTTACCATTATTTCAGGTCTTAAACATGAAATTCGATATGAAATTTAAGAATGAGTTCAACTTAGTGGGCCTTGGGGCATATCGAGGGAAATAGTTATAATCATTTACTTAGGTATTGTTGTGAAATTTGCTAATATTAAAGCGTTTGTTGATCATTAAATGAAGTGTATATATTTGATCCAAAATATGTAAAAAAAAAAAAAATAACAATAAAAGCATAAGACACTAGAATTTTTTTAAAACTCTATTTATACTCAAAAATTTAAATACCATTTACTAACTAAAATGGTTGGTTTCCAAACACATTTAAAATCTAGTCGGGAAAAAATTCAATAACTGTAAGAAGAGACAATCTTTAGATATATGTTAGAGACTGATGACCGGATGTAAAATATGGAATAGATATTAAGAATTTTGTTAACGATGGAATATAATATGTTGAACGTTTTAATAATAATGTAAATTTGATGGAAGATCAAATAAAAAATGAAGATAAATGTAGTAAATAATAAGTAAATAGTAAATAAATGATAATTGATACAAAATTCAATTCACATTTCAACGGAAAAATGTAAAAACTACATTAAATTTCAAAACAGATTGATTATTTTTGCCGTGACTTCGAATCAAAATTACGTTGATATTATATTATATGAGTTATAAAGATTAAACTCGAAAATTAAAAGTTGAAATTAGTGAATCGCTAAGAAGAGGTAAGATCTGAAATTTAGTCAGTAATAAAAACTAAAAAAATACTTGTTCCCAGTATTATAATAGAACTAGGTAATTTATATTTTAATTCAAACATTTAAGTAGTTTACAGCCTACATTCTACAACTTCATAAACAAATCGATCGTTTGGAATTTTTGATCTTGGTTACAGAAATAGGAAATAATAATCATTTGTTTATTAAATTGATATCGGCCCGAAGAACAAAATTTGTATAGGTTGATAATAAATATTATTTTTTATTTTAAATATGCTCAGACCCATTACTAGCGGTCTGGGCCAGATCAACTTTGTCTATAATATTATAGTGATTCAAAACACTATGTTTTCAGAAAATCGAGTTTACAGCTGATTAACCTTTTTTCACTAAAACTTTATAGGTATCTATACTACATTTTACAGATACATGTATAGATAAAGCGTTTAATTTTATCGATATAATAAAATACTATAAGTACTATATTATATATAGAGTGCGTTGTAAAGAACGTTATTTTATCATAAAAAAATCATATATTCAATTGGAAATTGATAAAATTTCAAGTTACCTATCTACCTACTATAAATGTGTTTTCTGATGGTGCGTATTGTATAGGGTTAGATATTTGAATTTTTCCAAACTATATTTACTTTAATACCGTAATTTTCTAAAACAAATTTTGATTCATATTCTATATACATTATTAATTTTTATTAAATTAAACATCGTGAAATGAAGTCAATTTATTTATAATAAAATTAAACAATTAAATAAAAATTTTATCCACACATCAACGGATAATCTTCTGCTATGAAAAAAAAAGGTTGATTAACTTTTTTTTTTGCTAATAATAAAAGTATTGACTCAAATTTATCTAAAGTACGATTTAACCTATATATATTTTAAATATTTTTATGTGTTTTGCCCCAGAATAAGATATGATAATTATTATAAAGTGATTCGGTATTTTGCACAGAGTTTACTCTAGTTAACCCGGTAGAACTCGTATATAAATAAACAATTAAATAAAATATTTACCATTATCAGCTACCATTAAAACAAAAAAAAATATTAAAATGCTGTAGCACACTAATCATTTTTACGACTGAAAATGACATATAATATTATAAGGTTTAGGTTTTAATTTAAATAACCAAGTTTTTTCGAGGAGGTTTGTGGTTAAGTTTTGATGGTATGTAAATATACGTATATTTTATATTGCATACAAGTTTACGGCAAAACGTATAATTGTTACTCACATATTTTGAAATTAGTAGCGCTTTGTGATCAAAGAACAGAAACACAAACAATTAATATTATTTGCTTGTATACCTAAAATAACAATTTATATTATAATACCAGTATATATATTTTATATATCGTAGTTACTATAGAAAAAATATAATTATTGTGGGGAAATATTCAAATTGCACTTATAAATTTTAAACCACCGGGGTTAACAATATTAATAAAAAACAAATTTATTATTAATAATAAACAAATAAATAATTTGCACTCTATTAACTAAAAATCAGGGCTTCAAACCGGTTAAAATTGGGTTTGAATAACAGAAAAATGTAGGTAAGCGAAAAATATTTTTTATTTTATTATCATAAAATACTTTCATAAACAGCACTATGAAATGTTTGAAAAGTTAATTAATTCTAAATAAGCCTATTTACATATCTTCAAAGAATATTATATCTCATATAACTAAGAAATATGATTATAAATACTGCTGTCACATAATTAGTATATTTTCATCTTTATTTTAATTATTGATTCGATTAAATTCTAATATATAATTTTTATTTGTATTTTAGTATTATTTCACAACATGATATGAAATGTATTTAAATGCATAATATATGACACATCATATTCTTTAACACATATATAACACTAGGTTGATATATTGAATTTAATTGTTATGTATTTACCTACCACAATAACCAACTAAAATATTTGTAGCTGTAAAAATAAAGTGATCAGATAATTCGAGGTATTCGGATCAAGACACAACAAGTTAGTAAATTATTTAGTAATTTAAAATGCAGATCTACAAGATACAACATTTAACTTGAAAATAGACTTTCAAACGACATTTTAACTATTAAAAGGTAAAATGATCTAGTTTTTAGAAGGAAAATACAAAATTAAAAATATTCATTCATAATTTATTATAAAAATATTCTATTATATTATAAAGTATTAAATTTAATTTTAGATATTTGTAGTACCAAAGTAACTAAAATTAAATATAATTCCAAGTTTGCATGTATTTTTATTTGATATACCTACCTAGCTATTATTATGATGTATGTGTCATAAATTTTAAATTAACCAAAGGATGTACTTATTTAAAAATAATATGTATAATTATCATTTAAACATTTGATCTAACGACTATTCTTTAAATAGTAACTTTTTATAAATCTGTTAAAGTAGTATCAAATGAGGTTTACAACAGAACTAAAATATTCTGATTTTCGTACTACACATTTAATCCATTTTTTTCTTTGTATGACCTTTTTCATTTTTATCATAAACCTAATAACATAATAAATATGTAAAATTGCCTAATTTTATTAATACAGTTGATAATTTTGTACTATACACAGTTTTAGGGGCTGGTTCATAATATCCTTACCAATAATTTCATAATATACCTAATATATTACAAACACGTTTGATGACTTATGTATGTATACAATATTATGTATATATTTCGTATTTTAGTATAAAAGTTGAATTTTTCGAATGAAAACGTTTTCAGTAGGGGATTATTTTGTATATATATATATATATATATGACGTATTTAAAATCTTCTTAGGTTTTGTATTGTTTCTATTTATGAACGTGAACGTACAAATCTAACTCGTTCTTAGCTCGGAATACACGTCATATAAATGCAGTGTTTATAAGATCGTATAAAAATTGATTTCGATAAAAAAAAGTTGAAATCGGTACCTATTATTTATTTTAAACTTTTAATCCAAGGGCACAAAAGCATACCGAGAGATTGGTATCGTCAAAGGAGGTTACTATATTTTATTATATATATATATATATGAGTAGGTATATATAAACATATTATGGTCAATTCGCAGACGGTTTTATGAGCTCGTCAAATTCACGTCAAACATACAATAACAATGGGCCTAAGTATACGCGTTTTTGCGCATACACAGATTCGGTTATATCATATGTATAACCATTTAAGGCGGCTGCAGGTACTCGCAATAAATCACAGAAGAGCGTAAAGGATCGTAACGGTCGTCGTGCGTGGACACTCGAACGGATTTCTTTAGAACGCGTTTTATTGGGAGCCTATCTTATGTCATCGTGTTTGACGGGCCGAATACTTCAAAAACGAGGGTCTCGATTATCATAATCATTATTATATTATTATTATATTACGTATATAAAATGTGCTCTCAATTACTATATGTATTCGACGGGACCCAGGGAGTTCGAGTGGTTCAGACTAGACGTGTACTTCCACCTGGACCCAGCAAAACCATGAGCACATCTATACGTAGTAAACATATCAGTTTAAATTTAAAACTCAAACTATTCATAATATTCGTTTAAATAATGTCGTATTGGTAAATCATCGAAAAACATCTCGATTCTGACCAAGTCCTTAAAGCCAGGTCCCAAAATTAAAATTGACCATAATGTTATGGTTCCCTGGATTTCACAATAGAGTTAATAGTTAATAATGTATACACTATTTAGCTGAGTCACAGATTTTCATAGGTATATAGTGTGGTATTCATATATAATATTCTCCTTAGGTTCATTTTAATTAAGTGTTTTTAATAACTAATTGAAAATTAGATACATTGACCTTAAGAATTAAGAAACTGTACTAAAATGGTAATGTCATAATAGCCTGCAAGTATTATATAGGGTAACGACACCGGTGAATGAACATTATTTACATACTAAATTGTAATAAGAACTGATTAAAAGCAGACTCTAGAAAATTAAATCTAATATTCGGTATATATATAAGTTGGCTACACTGTCAAAGTTTTTATCGTTTTTGTATTTTGTGATTACATAAAAATATTTTGTTAACCATGGTATCAGATTTCTTGTAAAATGGCAAAAATTTTCTTATTTGGATAAAAATTGGATTAACGGAATTAAGGTTTCAACTCTTTATTTTCCTTAAGGAAAATAATCATCTTGAAGACTTTAAGAATCTTTCTGATAAATATATTGACGATTTAGAGAATAACGGATCAAATAATCTAATTCTTGAAGTAAAATACAGACTATGGCAAAGGTTACTCAAGCAGACTGATAAGAAACCACATAATGCTATTGAGGCTATAACTTTATGTAATAAAACTATTTACCCGAACATTTTCAAACTCCTCCAAATTTTGGTAACACTCAGTCTCCACTTCCTCAAACCAAAGAACATTCTCCAAATTAAAGAGAATAAAAACTTGTCTGAGGAATTCTATATCAGAAGTATACAATATTTCAAAAGTGATTTATAAAAAAATATATTAAAATAATTTTGTGTTTTACTTTAGGGAACATTGAATCGTTAGCAATGTTATCCATCAATTCGAAGGATACGATACCACCTACGGAGGTCATAGAAAAATTGACAAAAAAAAAAAAAAAAATCGTCTACCTTTTTCAACATAAATGTAACTTTTATATTAATGTAGTTAATTGAATTATAAATTTTAAATTATTAATTATTAATTTATTTAGTAAGTAATATTATGTATTTTCAATATTTAACTATAAATTGTATTACCAACTTTTTTTTTTATTAATTATAATATATTGAATCGTGTAGTACCGAAACAATAAATTCTGTTTTTATCTGAATTATAACGGCTAACCACTGATTGTACTATAAATATTATAAAATTCATTTTTTAATTTGATCATGTTTATAAATTATAACATTAAATCAAGCTTATATTATTTATATTTATGTATGGGTATAATAATGGGTAGTGTATGGTATACTTTTGGAAATTTATTTTGACGTCTCATCATGGTAATTCATCATATTCAGGCCATAAAAATAATTGTGTTGACAAATTTTTGTTACGTGGAAACTCATTAACTATTTTCTATCATTATTAATTTATACATTTTAATAAAAATATTTTATTATTTATTAAAAAAAAAAAAAAAATGTGTGAAAAACAAAATCAACTCAAATTAATACGTCTGCTATTTTTTTTTTGTGTATGTACTTAATTATCTTTACATAACATAGTTATAATAATTCATTAACTCGTCAACCACACTATACAAGACATTTTGTATATATTTTAATATGTTTTTAGTAATTACCCACAGTTATTTTTCATAACAGAAGGCATAGTATTTTTCAAATTAAATTTATGTACCTATGTAATTAAAAAACAAATATTTCTCTCAATGATTTTTGTTACTCAATTAATAATGATGCATGCAATAGATTGGATTTTTACAAATTCAAAATCAAGCCCATGCAAATTAAACAATTTGGTAAAAAAAAAAAAATACTTTTATTCAGAAATTAGTGATTTACAACATTTTGGTTCTAATCTATAGTGGTATATTTATTTTATTTATTTATTTTATTAACACAATACGGGACGAGCCCAAAAAATATGAGTGAGGCAATTTGTTATAATATAGGTACTTACTCTGATTGCACTATTATTCAACAATATAATGTCTTATCTATTGATATTCGTATATAATTGTGGGTTGCGTAATTCGAACGACACACGAGACTTATTGATATCGAGATCGCAAATTCAATAGACAACAAAGACAAATTTTTGATATCTCATTTATATGATATAGGTATAAACAAAACAAAAAAAAAACAATCAGTAATAATATAGGTGTTATGCACCCCAGATGAGTGTGTTGTTTACAATAGGTACTTATATTATAGAGTTTTTGCTTTCTAATTAAGTATTATGGTTAGCTTTACATAATAAAATGCACTTTATTATTATTATTTAAATTATGACTACTCGCAGGGCCGTAGCCAGGGAATGGAGGCTACAGAGGTTTTAGCCCCCCCGAAATCAGATTTTTTTCAATAGGTATGTAATTGTACATTTGTATTTGATTCACAACAAGAACGAAATTTGTTTATTCACGATTTGAAGATTATTATTGCGGACAATATCATAATAGTTTATTAAATTATTTAAACGGATAATTTATTTACATAAAAACCATAAAATCCGTAATATCACAGAATACAAGTTATATACATATTAAATATTGGTTAACGGTAGGTACCTATGTGATTCGTGTCATTGAGTATAGTATAATAGTTTATCACAATATATTTACAAACAAATGGTTTACAATATTATTTATATGGCAAAATTCAATCATGATTATTTGGTGATATATCAGATATTCAGTATTCTAGTCACGAATTTACGAATGTGTTATTATTAATTAACATCATCATGGGTAGTGATGTAGTTCTAATATAGTTTATGGTTGTGCGTGAAAACTTAAACTAATATATAAAGTGGGGCCTTCATTCCATATACTCCCCCCCAAGTATCTTAAAATATTAATATTAAGAGTAATACGTGTACTCAATACTTAAAAATAAAATATTATTTACACTACAAATTACAAGTTACAATTTTAATTAAAGGCATTTAAAATCTTTTTAATATGATATACATAATTATCTACCATGACAGATATCTGATATACTAGGTTAAAAGCCACTAAAATGTTAATAATTTTTTGATTTTAGTAGATAGTTTTTGTTTTTTGATCAGTTTGATAAACTGATAATATACGAATAAATGAGTAGGTACACTACATAAAAAATGACAATATTTGTTATATAGGAGAGTTTTAGATTCTGTGCGGAGCAAGGACTCTGTAGTGGTTGGATGTACTAATTTGTATTTGTCTGTGAACAACTTTTCAAGACCAGAAGGTTCCTTTTATTCGCTTCGAGTGTATCAAATTTTGGTAATGAATATAATCAGAAAGATACTTTAAGGAGGTTATTTTTTTGAATTTTTTGGATAAACGTATAATGAAAAACTATCAATTAATGGTTAATTTCCTTGTGATACCGAAAAAAATGTGTTTAAATGCCTTGAACCGTAATACTATGGATGGCATTTCATAGAACATGAAACTCGCATTATCATTTATTGTATTGAATATGAAAATCGCACTGTTACCAATTTTCCATCAACATATTTAAAAAAAATATATTTATAAAAGGTTTTTCTGAGTGGGTACTGGGTATAGGAATATTTTTTACCACATAGGTACCCGCGGTCTTGAGTTTTTTCTTTGGTAAATGCACTTCTTAAAATTTGGGAACAAGGTATGCGGCGTATAACTTACACTGCATCACATGATAATGGGTTATTGTCAATGTGAATCAATAAAAAAAGAAAATTAAAAACTTTGTACTCTTACTTCTTTTCCTGTGATGTTAGTAAAAATTAAAAAATTTCGTTATTGCAAAAAATTTATTTCTAACAAACTTAACAATATATTTAAGAGACCAAAAAAAAAAAAAAAAATATGCAAATACAACTTTCGAGCCCTATTTATAACCTATTGCAATAGCCAATAGGTAAGTTAGTAAACCAGTGTGTATATGAAAGTGATCAACTGAGAACACTAAAAAATTAATACATTTAATAGGATTTTAGTCATAAAATACCATCCGTTTCTAAATGAGGTACCATATGTAAACAAATTATTGCCATTACTCAAGTAATTAACCAGGGTATTTACCTAAAATATATTTATCCATTACTAGTTACAGTCCATAAAAATTAGAATAGAATACAAACAATATACGATATATTGTATAATGGCTCGAAAATGTATATCAAATGTCTGTGTTATCAGCATTGCTACTGCCGTCCGACGATCGTCACGACCATATTATGGCATATAGAGTAACGCTCTATGGCTAAGGAAATCGCAACTGACATTATCCGACATGATATTATCATAATAATAAACTAAACATTATATATTTTACTCTTAATAATTTATATTTCAGAGTATACTCATCCCGTAATATAAATGTGTTGGCACATCACGCCAATTATAATCGGTTAATTCGTGGTCATTAAAAAAAATGTAACTTTGAAACTAAGTCCTTCCGTCAAAATTTGATTTCACCATGATAATTTTCATTGTAAACCATATAATATCTAGGAGAAAAGAAATTGGAGTGATTGCTAAACTCTTTTTATTCTGATGTTGATTTATTCAACAAATTTTAATGTCTTGTGGTTATAACTTTAAACGGTTTCTTGTCTTTTTTTAAAGCTCGATTTAAGTAAGTATTATATAGGTACATATTTTAGCATTTTATAGAATAACACATTTTATAATATTATATTTATATGGATAAACCATATTTTGTATTTTATGAGCAAATCGTGTTTTTAACAATACATTTGAATTAGAAAATATATTTATCGCAATGCAGCTGATTTTCTTATTTTATTAGTTAAGTACCTATGAAATTACTATAATGTTATTGTTATGATATACTATTATTATAATATCTACATATTATTGAGTGTTTTAGATTCTGATCGGAGCAAAGAATATTATATTGGTTTTATAATGATGTATTTTTTTCATGACTGTATACATTTTTTCGGATAAAAGGAGTTAAGCCGAAGTTTTAGAGAAAAGAGCTTTTTTGATAGAAAATTTGTTCTAATTACAGAAGTCATTTTTCGATTTTTCCAGTAGTTTTCTACTAGGACAAGTATATTTTATAATGGAAATATTGTATGAATGCAGGGAAAATAACAAATAAATTTGTCATGGTTATTTATCTAATTTTTTTAATAGTATATTATAACAAACTTTGCTCAGAATCCATTTACAAATCCAATGATTTATTTTTGTGTTCAAATTTGATATAATAATAATTCATTATTATTTTCGAGGACAACCAATTTCTGCTATCTAACGACTTTATAATTTACAAATTATTATTGGGAAAATACGAAATGAATAAAACATTATACATTTTCAAGTACAATAATGTATTTACAATTCACTTTGAAGATTATTTGCATTATCAATAATATTATATCAGAATACGTTCGATTGAAGTTTGCCTAATAATATTTATAAAGAGTATATAAATAAAAGTGTTCGAGTTTTAATTTCAAAAGTATGCTGGCGTTAAAACTATTAACTTACTTACTTTAAAAAGTTTTGTATTTAAAAATTCGAATCATTTATTAATAAATTCAATGACTCTTCCATACAATAATATTATAATATAAAATATATGTAATCGTATATTTTTATCGCTACAATCGTTTTAATATTGCATTGTAATATCCAACAGCTTTTGTAGGCGTTGAACTGGAACGCGAGTGCGACTTTTAAAAAATAATTTATGAAGTGTAAAACATACGCGAGAATTGTGTAAAATTTGACTGTTTTATAGGTACCTACGCGTATTATAAGCGTTTCCTGACAATCGAACCAACCCAAATTTTTACACAATGTTTACTTATGAGAGTTGAAGATGATTGTACATTTATTGTTTAAGGGTGATATGATGATTCAATCTTATAAGGTTGAACTGCAATGCGAATATTTATTTTAAACTGCAATAACGAGATAAATTTCCAAGCAATAAAAGAACCATTAATTGTATTTTGTATCAAAATTATAATATTACTAGGTAATGACAATTAATATTAAAATTTTATCCTAATATAGGCTGTAGGTTTGTCCTGGAATTAAAAAATTAATATTTTCCGTAATTACAAGAACAAAATTAAGAACATGACAATATGTATTCTGGTTGATGGCAGAAAAAAAAATAAAAATTAATTTTGGGATATTAATATTTTATCGCATATATGTTTTGATCATTTTAAATCCACTGAAGAGGGGTTAGATCAGCTATTTAAAGTTTGTACCTAATATATTTTCAAGACGAGATTAATTTAGGAAGAGCAAGAGGATTCATGATAACAGAACCATAATATAAATTGAAAGGGATCTATTACTATCTAGTAACTTAGCTAGGGTCAAAGATCGAACTGTCCCTAGAAGTTCTCAACTCTAAGTGCCCATTATAATAAACATTTTGGATAATACGAGTATAAACGTAAGGACTAAGAGAGTATTGTTTAAAAAAAACTCATACATTATATTAAGATCACCACATTATATATCACCATCAGGTGCATGCTTATATAGTACCATAAACGGAATATGAAAAGTCTTATTAAGGGACTCGCTGGTGGTGCATTAAAACGTGTGTGTGATATTATTCAAACAATTTGACATCGGTTAGGACCTAAATCCAAACACACTAAAAATTTATGGTCGAAATACGGTTAAAAATTAAAAATTAGATTTATTACTTGCGAAATAAAGAAATTTATCATTTGTAATATCGAAAATATTTTATAACAATGATGAAAATATTATTGGATAAATAAAATTATTGTTAATATTATTTTTAAAATTGACAGTAAATTTTATATTTGATAATAACTATTAGATTAACTGCATGAGTACTATAATACAATATATTGTGTACGATAAAAAATGTATATTAGTCTGATATTCATTTTGTTAAAATAATAATTATTTTATTATCCTAACAGTTAATTATACATACATGATAAAGTTGTTGTGTTATAGGTTTTATTCTGTATGATAATAGATATTAAATAAGTTACAAATAGACAATTGTAATTGAACACGAATTCTTATAGTGACAATAAATGTATTGCAGATTTAATCGGTATTTTATCAATAATAATAAGTTTTTTTTTTTTAGTGTAAAATTACTTAATTCATAATAGTACAATACTATAATTCTAATGTTATTTAAATGTATTTTCAAAGCACAAGTAGAATTTTTTTTATTTGGCTTTAAATGTTATTTTTCGGGTGGATTAAATCGGTAGGTAGTAAATTTGTAATTTTATCCGTGGTTAATAAATTGAATCTAAAATAAAAGTGTGTTATAACTTTTACGAAATTCTTATTATTTTATTAACGTTAAGAGGACGCATTTGTTATATTACCGGATAATCATTTTACAAGAATATTAAGTGTTCTCAAGCTATAGCTGAATTTAATAAACGAAATGTTTACACAATACATATAGTAGACGAAATTATCTGTAATCTTAAAAATTCAAAATATTAAAAAAGTTATTGATTTTTATTAGCCATTTTTTTAAAAAGTTTTTTCAAATTATAACATCAGTTTAATTATTATGTTATTGAAAAATATTGCTATTTATATAAAGTATAATGGTAAAAATTACGCAACAATAAAAAAACATGTTACTGTTATATGGAACTTTTAATGAAATTACTTATGAAATGTATTTAAATGTTTTTAAATTGATAGATATTTTACATTTTTAAAGTTTCTTGAAAATTGTTTGTTTAGAATACCTTAAAAATCGGATGTGTGGTGTCTACTTATGTAAAATATTATATTTTGGTATTCGTTTAATTTATAGAATTTTATAGTTTTTTTTTTCATAAACGCTGATCTATTACTTATCTTATTTTCACCTCGAAATATTCACGTCTTAAAAATGTATGAAAAAATAATGTGTATGTTATAAAATTGGCTGCATACTACTAACGTTCCAAAAAAAGGTAAAGGATATAAACGTAGCATATTTTAAGGGATTATAAATAAGCAATCTTTAGAAAATTTTATGAAAAATGGAAATCCAATAATTGAAAATTGTTTATATGCATTTTAAAAATGAATAATAATTGGTTACATTATTATATAATTTTTTAATGTGGATATTTTTTATAATATTATAAAATTTTATTGAAAAAATTACGTTTGCATTTATCATTTATAACAATATAAAAACATCGTAGAAATAAGAAACATAAAAGAAATGATTAAAAATAATATTATCTAGCACCATACTTAGCCATTTTATAATATGTGCATTTAAACACGTGTTATAAGTTATTAAAAAAATAATTTTTTTGAATTTTTTAAACAAATATAACTTAAAAAAAAAATATATTGAAAAAAGGATATGTAGGTCACTAGATAATGTTGTTATCTTTAATTTATTTTTGGTTTATCTTTCTACGTTCTTTCTAAGTTGTTAAAAATGAAAGATGCTAACATGAGTTTTTCATTGAAAATTGTTTGCGTTGACATCATTTTAAGCAGGTTGTAAATTCAATCGGTAATTTGCGTCTCGCTAGCGGGACACAAGTCGCCATAGCGTTATTATCGATATTATTGTGTAACTAAAATTATCAATATTCGATACTTTATGGATAAGTAATATATAAACTGAAAGCTATATGGTATATAACAAAACTATATAATAATATTGCGTATATGCAACATTAATTTTAGCCGGATTTTATCAGGATTAACATTTTTTTTACCCAAATTTTATATAATTTATTATGAGAGTACTATAAATAATAAAAAACAATCATTGATATCGGGTTTTAGATCAAATAATGGATATTAATATTATACATTCATATACGTCACAGAAGAAATAGACAATTTTAAATTTTTAAATAAATTGTAAAAAAATGTAATTTTTATATATAAATTCAATGACTACATAGAAATTCTTATGATCAAATTATATATATATAATAATATGTTCTTAACATTTTTCTCATCGGTTAAGTTGCAAAAAGGGACGAAATACCTATCTCACCTAAGGGGAGAGAGAGAAAGCACTGTCTCTAGAAACTTCGAGGGGATCAGCTGTGACTTAACGGGCGTACCTTCGTTTATCATAAATATTTAGCATACAACCTAATTAAATACTTTAGTGTTGTTATCGCGTATTCGAAATTTCCGATTTTATGATTATCGATTTAGGGACGCAACAGGATAGAAAAAACAAGTACACCGAGAGTGAATGTACTTACCGATAAAGTGTTTTTGGAGGAAAAAAAAAAAATTCGATTTTTGAAATCGCAGAATGACGCGAAATCGATGCGAGCCGTTATTGATCGCAGGCGTTAAACCAGTTAAACCCCACGTTATGATTAGGGGGGGGGGTTGGAGGAGGCTTAAGTCGTGTAATCTAAATCGTGTATATGTGTATACTGTATATACGTACACACACACACACACGTTTACAGGGGAGGGGGGCCGGAAATTGGAATTCCGAAAATCTTAGCCACGTATATACGCGCACACACACGACCATTATACGGTATTTTACGTACTCGTACACGTATTAATAGGTACGCGTAGGTACGACGAACGGGCGACCGTTGATTAATTAATTTCCGACACTCTGCGGAGCGTCTATTGTTTCCGCCGCCGTTTTATACGCGCGGCATTATATTATCGTTATTATTATTATTATTATTATTTTTTTTTTTTTCACTAGTATATAATATATGTGACGTGTGTGATATTATATATTATTATTATTATTATTATAATGAACGGCACACGGTGTATTATATAATATAGCCGTGTAATATGATTATATACAGTGTGCGGAGAAAGAGAGCCGAAAATATATAAAAGCTGTCGGAGAGTTAACGAGTCGGGATAATAAAAATAATTTTAGAAAAAAATGTAAATATATATTGTGTGTATGAAATAAAATACCGAAAACCACGGGACTCGTCTAAGCGGACTAAAGCGATATGATTTGATCAGCTCGACAGTCTGGTCAGATGCAATATTGGGTCGTGTGTAGATCCGACTGAAATCATGTGGGTCGGTCGGGCGATTTCAGGTGAGGCCGGACCATCCGACCGTCTGACCACCACAAAGTCGTTTCATAGGTCGCGTCCGTGTGTAAGCAACGCCCGATTCGGTCGGGACGACCAAATAATATAGTGTGTCTTCCGCTTAATAACATAAGTAACTAGGCATGTCAGCTATTATTCCATTTTCGCTATCACTACGCATGTTCCCAAGACATGAAATAAACGATAACAATATCATGGACAAAAGAGTCACGGTATCTTAATAATAATATATGTACAAAGGTGAAACACGTTTTGAATGAACAAAATGATAACGCAAGTGTTTTATTAATAGATATTTTAATTCATAACAACATTACAATAATTTAAAATTAACCTGGAAACAATTTTGCCATGAATTTTGTCGTTTATTCCATGTTTGGAGAACTTATTTACTTATGTCCTTGCCCGCTTTACCGTTACCGCGTCCAGTAGGTCTATAACCACTAAGTTCCACTAATAATATATCTATCGTATAATTTATAGTATAATGTACGTACGCGGTACGTTGCCGAAAATGTGTGTGTATGTGTGTATATTATTGTTATTGATCAAACAGTCTCAAAACGACTACGTTCCTATATAATAATAATAATAATAATAATAATAATAATAATAATAATAATAATAATAATAATATAATAAAATGACGTGCGCTGTACTTACGTGTAATAGCATCGTTAATTTGCGACCTCGTGCCCGAGTGTATATGTGTGTGAGTGAAATTTCGTATAACCTTTGTCTACGAATACCTAATTTAAATAGGTCGTTTGTTTTTTTTTTTTTTTTTTGGAAAATTCGAACAATTATTATATACAGAGTGACTCGTTAGGTAACTAAACCTAATTTTTATTTTCGAGTAACTAGAACACTGTCTGTATCTTCTCCTGTTTTTTACCACGTCAAATTGTGTGTGTTTTTTTCCTAATGTAATAGGTAGATGGTATTGTAAAAATATACATTTTTTTTTTTTATGCATTTTCCATCAAAGGTATTATAATATATAATATTATATATTGACTCGCTTTTCGATTTGCGTATGTGCTTTATAGCTGTAAAACGAATTTTTTTTTAAATGGTAGTTAATCCCTAATTTCGACACGGGGTTCGCGTAGATATGGACAATTGTCGAGCAATTGTTAGTTATGTGGCCCGGCCCATAATACCAACTTAAAATTGATCTAAAAGCCAGATAAAAATGTGGGACTTTGAAAAATGAAATTTCAATTCTAAAATTTGTTTTTAATTCGTCAATTTGTCTTCTGGGGATCGATCGAAGCGGTTTTTTCTATATTTTTTACTTACTACCTATTTACCATTAAAAGTCACAATTTTCATATATTGATTACATTTCACTATGTAATAAAAAAGAAAAATGCCGTGATTGATTCCTAGAAGATAAGTCGAAAAAATAAAATCTGTTTTCAAAATTTAAATCCGACTTCCCAAATTTTTGCATTTTATTATTGGTGTTTTATACGGAAATATTGTGATTACACGACAATAAAAAGAGGTACGAGTACAGGGTTATTTTAAGATTAATTTAAAATGTAGGTACTTTAATATTTCCAAATTGTTAGATTTATATTTTTGCTCAAATTTCTTAAAAATATCGCATATATTTCAGATTTATTTTAATATATCAATCATGATCATATAAGCCAAAAACTGACCAAGTTATTGCTTTTCAAATTTTAAACAGATAGATCTCTGCAATTAAGTTGGTTCGAGTCGGTCAAAAAAATTTCACTTTCAGATCTTTTGCTATGAGAAAAGTATGAGACTTTAGGTGGCCCGATTTTAATTCTATACAAAGCGTATGATTATTTCACATATTTTCTAGATTTTTTTTTTTATTTACATGACGGACAAAGTCCAATTTAACAATATTAAATAACAATAAAATGATACGGTATATAATGTAGACAATAAAAGGAGGAAATAAATTTAAAATATTATATAAATAGAAATAACTAATGTACAATTAGTTAAATAGTGAGAAATTAGGATCGATATTGCAGAGCGAGGAAGGCGTACCATGGGGCATTTAAAAGAAAATTCGATGTTAAGTGAAGAATCTGAAAGGGAGCACAAGATAGAGTGTGATGTGAAGGGATACGGAAGTTTATAACTGAAAGTAGAGAAGGGGAATCAATTTGATTAGATAAGAGTTTGGATAGGAATAGAAGAATTGCCTGATACCTTCGATTTGCAAGGCTAAATAGGCCTAACGCAGTCAAGACGGGAGTATAATCATGAGGGGGACAAGGAATGTTGAGTTGGAAAGCGACCATGCAAAGGAATTTCCTCTGGACCAGCTCGATAATGTTGATAGCAACAGATGTATTGGGATCCCAGAGAACAGAGCCGTACTCAAGAATTGGGCGAATAAGTGAACAATAAAGGGATTTAAGGGGAGTTTGGAGGTGAAAATCTTGGGATATACGCCTAACGAAGCCGAGAAGTTTAAGTGCTTTGCAGCAGACTACTTCAATATAAGGGGCAGAGATTTTTTGTGAGAGTGAACCCAAGGTCACAAATGGAGTTACGGGCGGATTTAATTGGAATAGCATTAATGGAATAAGGGAAAGTGATGGAGGAGTGGAGACGGGAAAAATTCATAACTGAGCATTTTTGAATACTGAGAGATAGGCCGAGAGATTCACTCCAGGTTACCAGTCGGTCAATATCAGCCTGCAACAGAAAGCAGTCAGAGAGGGAGTTTATTCGGAGATATAGTTTCATATCATCAGCAAAAATGAGAAGTTTAGCATTGAGAAGGACAGAGGTAGCAGAATTGATAAAAAAAGCAAAAAGTAATGGTGACAGGACTGTACCTTGAGGAACACCATAGGAAGGAGAAAAAACTTTCGACGAAGAGCCATGGATTGAGACGAATTGAATACGATCAGTAAGATAGGAGTGTAACCAAAGAAGAAGGGGATTACCAATACCAATTTTAATCGAAACGTTTTTTTTAAATATAAATTTGATATTAATTATTGATAAATATAAATTGACTAAACAAAATGTCCATATTTTGATATAATTTTAAAACCAAGTCTGACTGTCAAATTCTGACTTCACTATTATTTTTTTGATTAAAAAATACATACCTATTAAACATATTTCATACAAAAATAATACACATATCTGAAAAAAATTAAATGACTATTAAAAATGTATGCACCAATTGATTTTTAAATTTTTTTGTGTGTAGCTAGAATGACGTAATTTTAATACTGTATTAAATTTTTAGGTCTTAAAACCTAAAATTAAGACTATTATGAATTAAGTGTCTTAAAATTGAAAATTGCTATAAATAGTCCAAAATTGGGAAAACATTTTCAAAAATCTTTTGCCTTCATAATGTGCTAATATACGTATTTGGTCAAAATTTCAAGATTATAGATCCATTATTTCCCCGAAATTCGAACACATTTCATACCAAAATGTTAAAAAAATTAAATGTGTACCTATTCAAAAACAAAAGTCGAAATTGCTATTAAAAAATATTGTCCGAACCAATTTTTATAATTATTTGTATGTAGAATGGCGTACTTTTAATACTGTATGGAATTTTCAGGTCTTTAAAACTAAAATTAAACCTATTTATGAATTAAATGTCTCAAATTTGCATATTGCTATAAGTGGCCTAATAATAGGTAAAATTGTTTGTATTACGTATATAAGTTTGTGGTTAAATTTTCAAGCCTCCAGTATCAATATTTTTAGAACTGTGAAGAATTATACCATAATTGTGTTTACCGATTTTTATTTTATACTAATATTATATACTAATTTTTTGATAGTTTTTCTTACCTGTTTATCGACCTCTTTAACGTACCAACTCATAAAAAAACCCCATCATCGTAAAATCAATACATTTCTCACTTAGTTTAGAATCTAAAAAATATATTTACAAAAAAGCTGATTGAAACAGGGGTGTGGAACATGGAAGGTAATATAAACGAAATGTAGAGAAAGTGAGAAAAGTTACCCGAAAAGCAGTTTATAATAAATTAGGATTGTTTGCACGTGAACACTATATAGATAAGAGACATAAAAATAATCGAAATACTTATTGGAAAAAATAATACTTAAATGTGTTAACATTTGTTGTTAAAAAACTCATAATTTATGCATAAATAATAATTACTCTGTAATATTTCTACAATAATTTTTTAATATTTTTTATCATAAGAACTCTTTATACTGATGTACGTATATACGAGATGTTTACGTAACGATCTTACAAACATTATTAAATCTTATACCCGAGTATCTGCAAGTACCTAAGTATATAATTTGTAATTTCACGAAAAATAATCTATTGAAAACTATTATAATAATATCTAAAACTCTCATGCACCCATAATGGTAGGTATATTAATAAGTCATGTTGAAAGTAAATTATTTCATGCGTTTTGTTTAAAACTAATTCAGTATTACTCATCTGTTGAAAAGTCGTGAAAATATATTTCTCGGAAACGATTTTTCGACGATTTTTTTCGTAACTGGAACACATTTCTCTTCTTCAATAAATCCTTATGTTTCCGTCAGTTATTGAACCATCTAAAAAAATCCATGCTAAGATTGCATTAAATTCAAAATGTATAACATTTAAAAACAAAAATACTACGCTTATATTAACGACTATTTCGAGTGGAGTTATCCATCAAATTGAAAATTATGCTATAAATCAGTACCTGCACGTTTGACTGATCATTTTAATTTTCAAACCCAATTATAAGTACCTATCATTAATTAACTTTTTAATTAAGCGATTACACGATATATATTTATAAATAACGGAGGATTGGTCTCCACTATTATACGAATCAATGAAGGACAGTATTGATTGACCAGATTTCCTCGAACGATAAACTTTTTAGGCTTCGCTTTTACTCGCGTCTCACACGAGATCAAACGGCTTATTTTCCATAAAAAATGTAAATTTTCAATTATTTTACCGGCTCTTAGAATAATGTATATTGTTAATAAATACATAAACCGTTTAGCTCATTTACTTTTACTTGTTCGAGGCGTTTTGAGCTAAACAGTACCTACTCTTTATTTAATTAATTTTAATAATTTGTAATAGGCAGGTATTTTGTAATGTTTTTTTTTCTTTTGATATCGATTAGATTTAATCACTTCTTTTGACAACCGATTAATCCTGGGGGGAATTGCTTTTCTGATATTACAACTGATGATAATTTAAATAAATTTTATGTCATACATTTAGTATTTATACGAATGCAATTAGGTGTTTATATTAAATAAAATACATAATAGGTGATTTATAATATTTATTTCTGTAAAATTGGTCAATCCAATAAATTAAAGACTAAAATATTTTTGTTTGCCATGACTCGTATTAATCTAATATTAAAATATTAAATTATTATTTATCAAATTATTTTAATAAAATATAAATTATTTAGAACAAAGAATGATTTGTGATAATTTTTTGCATTTTCTTAATTTTATTATTCATTTATATATCATCAAGAATGGGGCAGAGTTGTATAATTGTTATAGAATAGAGTAATGGTTATTTTTATACAAATATTAAAAATTTGTTTAGTATTTATTTAAATTAAAAATAAAATATTTATAGAAATAATATTTTATATATGTGTACATTTAAATGATTAATATTAACTTTTTTATTTAATATATTTTATAATATTGAATTATATTTGAAATTACTATTTTTCCATTCTTTCCATGCAAAACGCATTTAAAAAATTAGGAAACCCTCCATGGCCTTTGTACATTTCAATAGGTAATGGCTATTGCCTATTACAATAGATATTATTTATGACAAAGAACACAATAAAATACCCCAATTTTTTCACTATTGAACATGGGGGAGGAATATTAATGGTAAAAACCGGCAAAATGTATAAAACATTTTTCGAATCTGCGAACATCGATATAATCGAATGATAAAATCAAAGAGGATAAAAATATATTTTATATAGTTGGCAAAATCACGAAGTCGTGTAACCGAATAGCTAACAACCGGAAGCAATTTCGATTTACATGTAAAACATTATTTAAATGTTAGTTACGAATTTTTTTTTTTTTATTTGTTTTCAAAATATAATTTTACGTGACTTATTCCTAAAAAAATTGGTTTTTAATAGAATCACAGAAAATCTAATCGGAATTTTTAAATTTAACACGTTTGCTTCTAAATTTGTTGTTTTATCAGGATTGTTAATTATAAATTCATCTTTGAATGTTTTATATTTCAATATATTTACAAATTTATAAATGTAAAAATCTAACTCTAATTATTATTATATTTTACTATAATTATTATTATACAATACTTATGATTGTAAATTTTAATTTATCATAATATCCTAAAAGCGATATTATATTGTGTTTTATTGATAAATTCAAGTGGCCTACAAAACCAATGTATGTAGGTACCTACCATCAATAACTGCAAACTGATATTTTTAATGGTTAAAAAAATGTATAGACATAATTAATTATGCACACATGAATAAATAATTGAATCGTAATCTGTTTTAATTTGAAATAAATAAAACATCTTCACTTCAAAAAATTGTTAGTTGGTGTATTTGTTATATGAAATTACAACAAACATTTAACAATCACATACATTTTAATAAGAAAATTTATGTTCAATTATAAAATTTGTGAACTTGTTTAAATATATTATAAATTGATGAAAGCAATTTGGAAAAGTATATAGTTTTATAGTCAAAGTAAAATTAATAATATAAATGTATACAAAAAAAACTGTATGTAGAATTGTAAATTTTACGAAATTGTATAGTAAATGGTAATAGTGTTTTGAGTGAGTTACACTGAAAAATTATAAAAATTATACAAACTATGTTTATTTAAATGTTCGTAAAAATATAGTATTGGAAATAATAATAATATAACAGAAAAAAATGAGTAAACGTAGTAATATATTTAAAATAGAAAAATAATAATTATAGTTTCTATATATCTACCTACATGAATGAAAAATGTTTCTAAGTTAAGGTTAAATATTACAATTTATTTTGAATTAATCTTATTTTCCGATATCGAATTGTTTAAAAAAATGACGTGTATGATAGGGAGTCTAATGGGAGTTTGAATTTACCAATACATTTAAAATTAAAATAAAAACAAATTGTTGAGTAAATTTGACATCTATATTTTTAAATATTATATTTAAATTAAAAATAAATAATTTAAAAAATTTAATACTCTTATAAAAATAAAAACAAATATTGGCATATTATAAAAATATTAACAATAAGTAGGTATAATATTATTATTATATCAATTATTTAAAAAAATAATTTCAGTCATAAATTATATAATAAAATCAATATATAAAACCGGGTAACCCGCAGATGATGACTTAGGTATACTCGAAACTAGTTGTTATACCTATGATATTTTTCCGAATATTCTAGGCAGGCATTAGTGTGCACACTTTCTTTTTTACATATTATTTTTTATAATATATATTTATTTTTATCTATAATTTATTTCTTTGTCAAATAAAATATTAATAAAAATATTAATTTGAATGTGTAAATAGTATACGTATTTGTATATATATGGTATATATCCATATATGCAATAAGTACTTATATAAATATAATATATTATACGCTTTGGAATGTTATAGAATATTTTGGTTTAATGTTTTGTGCACTATGGGGTTGGTCTAACTGTTAGTACGTGAAAAACTATACGGTAAATCACCCTTAAAGTGACCAACATTTACTACCTCTATATGACAATATATATAATACTCATATACAGTACGGCGAGGAAACCCGATACTTTGACGATTGCCAGAAAACAGTGATATTTTTACAATATAGTATAAACACTTATGTATAAACAATAAATTACGGTGTAAATTTACAAACATTAAAAAAAAAAAAAACATGAGTTAACGGTAAACACATAATATATCGTATATTTAGAAATTAGGCGAACATATTTTAGGTTATTAGCGGTGTTCGTTTATAAATTTAATTTATTCGCATGTTCACGTTCAATAGGTACATAAAAAATAAACTCGTTCACGTTTACGTTCAAATGTATTTTATAAAAAAACACGTTCACACTCACGTTTTTTAAAAAAATGAATGCGTTCATCTGGTTGTTCATTTTAATTATAGTTTATCGTTAAGAAAATATAAATTTTTCTTATCGGTACATATACTAAAATATTACCGATTCATAGAAACTATCGTTTTCATTTTATAGCAAAGGAAATTGGACTTTCAAGTATTATACTTAAATCTAATAAGTTTTACAGTGAAATTTTAATATATTTTAATTTAATTTGAACGGCCTGAAAATCGTTCGAATTCCTTAAATATATGTACGTCATTCACGTTCACGTTCTATAAATATATTTAACATAAACGAGTGCCATTCGCGTGACGTTCACAAAATATGAACATGAACCCATGAACGTCGTTCTTTCCAGACACTGGTTATTAGTAATTGAAAAGTGTATAAGTCGAAGATGATAATATTTTACAAGTTATAACTGTATATTTAAATATATTTAGAATTAATTTCAAATGTTATACCAATAAGCTTAAATTGTAAAGGTTTTACGTTTTGATTTAGATAATGAATACTTGCATATTACGATGAATTTCTAATATTTTTAAAAGTAATAGTAAATTAAATAAAATAAAAAATACAACAAATAGCCAAATACAATAACAAATACTTGAAATGGTTAGACAATATAGCATATAAAAAAAGGATACTTTTAAGTGCATGTATCTATGTCAGTCAATTATTCAACTACATTGTATTATGTATTAAAATAGAAAGATATAACTAGTAAATAAATAAAAAAATTAATTACGATTAATAAGATTCATTAACACAAAAAAACCTCTAGTTAAAATGTAATAATGAAAAAAAAAATCAACTTACCTATAACTCATTTGAAAAAAAAGTTCATTTTCATTTTTTTTATTTTACTATATACCTATATCTACATTTTACTTATTATAATAGTAATACATTTAATCATGTTTCATTTCGTTTAAATATTAAGTAAAAATTATATTTATATATCTATAGTATAGATGGATAAGTATATATATTAATTTATATGTGACACTTTATGATTTAACGATTCAAAGATAAAATTATCGTCAATTTTATTTTTATTCTTTAATTTTATAATTATATCTATTAATTATCCCATCGGATTTTAAGAACTACTACTAAATTGGGCCCACATTTTAAAGTATAATTATTATAATGATGATTCCGCGATCGTCTCCATTCATCCCCGCGCTTTTATACATTATTTATATTTAAATTTCGATTAAAATTCACTAAAGTATTAACTTCACACTGCAGGTTAATTGGTTATAAAAATTAACCGTATAATACGATAATAATTAATTATAATGATAATTAAAAATTAGCGATAATGTTAGCTGTTAATGGCAAAAATAATGAACTATAGTTAAAGAGTTAAAAAAAAATAAGATTAACTTTTCAATTTAATTTTTGTTAAAATGTATATTAATCGAATGATGACATATTGAGCGTTATAGCTAGTGTCAAGTAAAGGCACGTTGAAAAAAAAATCACCCGTATATACCGATAATTATATCACATTATCGTTTTGGGGCGTTTTTGTTTATTTAGATTTCGTATTTCGCATGTGGTGGGACCGGTCTGTCATCAGCACGTGAAAAAAAAAATGCGGTTATAATCACCCTAAACGTGTGACCACCACCGACCACCAATATTATATATGCATGAGACCCAAACACACAGCGAAACCCGATACGACGTTTTTATCACAGAACGGCGATTTGAATATATTGAATATATTAATTTGTCATCCGCGTTTTACTATATATCGACTTATTATTATTATCATTGGATTTTTTTTTTCCTAGGGAGGGGAATTTGTTCGTATATACGGTTTTCGCCCCCCTGCGTCACTATATATACGTCCGTCTGTCCGCGTCAATACTCGCCAAAACGACGGCCGGTTCGTTGCGGCTCAGCGCGGCATATAGGTAACCAGGCGGTAAAATATGTTTGGTCAATGAAGCTTATAAGGCATTTTTTTTTTTTTTTTTTTTTTGTTTTGAACGCGTGTCCCCTGGCCATTCCCTAGCCAACCCGAATTTTTATTTGATCGATAACGTCTGTGTACGCATACACACACTCGCACACAATATACACGATATATACACACCTATACACACGCACACATACACTATTTATACACAGGCACACGTCAAACGTCCCACGTCAAAAATAAAATGTGCGCCCGTTTGTGCGTTATTATTATTGTACCGATTTGAATAAAAATAATGCTTCGCCGTCGGACCATTGTATTGTGCGCAGTATTATTGCGGTATGACATATGACTCTGGCGCGCACAAAAAGAGATTGCGATCGGCCGAAAAATACTATATACATAATATAATACATACATACATACATATATAAATAGGTATATATATACGAGAGTGGAAAAAAAATATACCTAAACGGACGACATATAAGCTTTTGTTTGGGAATTTTCATGCAAATTCTAACGGTTTCGAGCTTTACACGCGTCGCCGTGCGTTATTATTATATTGTCATCGTATCGGTACGACGCGATAACATAATATAATGTGTACATTATTTCCGTAGCGCAAAACGCACGCGTTCCACAAAATAATGTATGCGGTGCGTTCTCAGGTCGTCGAGGGTGTTGGCCCCCGCGGTTGTTTCACCTCATTCGCGAAGATCATCGTCCACGATACATCTCACAATATCTATTATCCGGTGTATATAGTCCTGCGAATGAGTCCCATAGTCGTGTGGCTGTATTGCACAGTCAAATATATATATATATATATATATGTTATACAAGACAATAAAAAATAATATGTACTATCATTGTATATACTACGACACCACTGGATGTTGAGTTTTTTTTTCGGGAATTGACTGGAAAACATTTAGAGCAAACGTTGCTCCAGCGAAACGGTTTATGTATATATATACAGGGTGCGGCAGAGCCGACTGACGAGTTTTGAAGGGTTATAAAAAACGAACAGTAAAACTTAGAGAAAAAAAATTTTTTTTTTTTAAAATAAGTATTTAATACCATTTTTACAAATTATTGTTTGAAAATTATATCTCCAAAATGGCGGCCGTCTGCAGCATCAATACACTGTTGTAGACGATCTCTGAAGCTCTCATATGATATTCGGCACGTTTCGACTGGTATGGATGCATGTAAATCTTGGACAAGCATTAATTTATATGGATGGAATGATAAATCTTCGTGAAGAATTCTCCTCAAAGAACGGTCTGAGATTCCCAAAGCTACCGCGTGTTTTCGGGCAGAGCGTCTTGGTGACTGCTCAATTGACTCTCTAACCAACTGGACATTTTCGGGGGTTCTTATCGTTCTGGGTGCTCCATGTCCCAGTCCACTTAGGGTACTTCCAGTTTCTTTCAATTGCCGTATCCAAAATTTAATAGTGTTAGCAGAAGGAATAGATTCGTTACGTGGAATGCCGAAGTGTATACGAAAAGCCCTCTGTGTAGCGATCACAGAATGATTATTTTCGTAATACGCACGCACGACG